>PVJD01000253.1:283314-482508 GCA_004026545.1 Mormoops blainvillei
ATGACCTTACTGGTCACCACCTGCCTTGTCACCTGTTTTCCACCAGATCCAGCCTCCTAAACAAGAGCCCCCATGCCATGTAATCCCATCTCTGCTCTGTCCCTCTGTGCCCCTCTGCTGCTCCCTTTATCTTCCAGCACTATACCTCTGACACCCCAGTGGTTACGACATTCCGCCATCTATCTATATAGGAAAACTGGGATGTCCTGGCTTTCCTTTAACTTTCAGGTGAACTGCTCTTATAGTGGATCGATTTAATGTTCCCTCGGGGGGCCAGCCGACCCCAAAAGTCGGCCAGTCTGCAGTACAAAATGTCTCTAATTGGCCCGCATCAAACGATGGGTCTGGCCCTTTAAATTTGCTGAAATCCCGCAGCCTGCAATCTAAAATAGTAGGAGGTCCACCTCCCATGGTTTCCCTCCCTCGCGGCGCAGACACACAAAGGGTGGGGGCACTCGCTTGTCCGCCTGGCCTGCTCCCTCGCGGGACGAAGTCGGTCTTGGCTAAGGTTGCCCCAACAGAATTCGGGGTTAACTGTCAACCGTTATGCCGTATGACCTGACACAGGAACCTCAGGTTGGGACCCACTCTCACTCCGTAGGCTAGCGCCCGAGGAGCCACAAACACAGACACACAGAGGGGCAACATTTCATTCATTCAGAGGTTATTCTGTTCCCTCCCTGAGATCAACACCCAAGAAAAACAGACACAGACACATTTTAATTTACTTTTCAAACATTCAGACCTAAACATTCAGACCTATTCAGTTCCCTCCCCGAGTGAGGGTCAGATGAGGGACTCAAATCCCTCCCGGTCTCGGGTCTGGTCCCCGGGGCACTTACCGATGCAGTGCCTTCCGATAGATCATGCTCTGAAGCCCCCACTTCCCGGCGGGAGTCGCGGGGCGGAGTCCAGAGTCCCGACCGGTCAGGGCCTGAGAAATCTCAGGGCGCACGCTTCCCGGGTCCCCAACCGGCCACCGGGTGTCCGTCCCGCCCTGCCCAGTCGGCGGCAAATCGGCCTGAATGTATGTAAGGTCGCTTCCCGGTCAGGGTACCAAATGTTACGGAAAAACGAAGCGACCAGACACTGAGGGGTTAGGAGCACGATCTTTACTTACGTGCACGGGCCCAGAGGAGACAAACTCCAAATTCTGAGCCCAGAACAATAGCCCCGCATTCCTTTTATGCTGGGCTAAGCAGGGGAGGGTATTGGGAGGAGTAGTATAGATTTGGCACGAAGGGGCTTACAGAAGTGGGAGAGAAACATTGACAGCATTAGTCAGGGCAGATAGTCTCAACACCTGCAGCAGGGCAGATAACATTTCATTTCGTCCTTGGTGTCGGCCCTGACTCCCTCTACAGAGCAACCCGGGGCCACCCCACGCGGGCCATGCGTGACCTGAGGGGAAGACAAAAAGATTTTAGGTTGTATGAAGACTTTTAGAAATGCCCTTTTTTTTTTTTATTTTAAGTGGATATTAGGAAAAATAAAATGCATTGAAAGAGTAAAGCTAAGTTTACATAAGGTAGTCATTTTAATGTTAATATGAAGAAGAATATAAAACTAACAATGGCACAGGTGGTAAATGGATGATGGCAATAACTGTAACAATGACATGGGATTGGCTATTGGGGAAATGCTACTCTGGGGAACTGGAGTCCTCTGCCACCTTTTGTAAAGTGAATTAGCCCTTTGGATTTGTCTGTTTCTAGGGGGTTTCTTAAACGAGTAAGAGCAAGGTAGGGAATCATTTAAATTTGCCCAAACCGAGAGGAGGCTTCATCAAAAGTTTCCAAATTGGTGCCTAATGGACGTTTATTTGAGTCTGTAGACAGAATGCATTTTTGGCTGGAATGCCTGACTTGGCGTTTTCTTGGTCAGATCACATGAGGGTGGAGTTTTCTGTCCTTTTTATGTCTGTGGCCAAAGGTCAGGTTACATGGAGGGGAATTGTCCACCCAAATGAGCTTCACTATATGATGAAGAGATGTGGCTTCTCATTATGTGAACTGATCTGTGGAATCTAAGTGCGCCTGGCCCCTGGGGGTGACACACCTCTGACCTCTGACCCTGTGGGGGCTGTCTGTCTGCTGGGGGAGATGAGCCATGTGCTCAAAGACCCTCGCTGTCTTTTGTGCAAGACTAGGGCTGTAATAGCCACCAGGGGAAGGAGGGTTGTGTCATTTTGTGCAAGAGGAGTTGAGGGGGAGACCGGAGGGGAAAGCCTGCTCTTCCTTAGAGGCAAGTGGTTTCCAGGCAGGGACCCACCTCATAGGCGGGGGAGAGGTGGGGTGGGCAAAGGCCCAAGACTGCTGGCACGAGCAAGCCCGAGCCGTGTGTCACGAAGGTCAAAAGGCTGAGAGCCAGACAAGGCAGGTGCTGGGGGGCACAACAGGCGATGAGGCCGGCAGGGCCGTTGGGACCGGCCTGAGGAGGTCACAGTTCCCCACTGAGCAGTGCACATGTTTCTAGGGCAGTTACGCAGGCTCTGGCTGGTCAGGGTCCTTCTGGCCCACCCTTCGATCGTAGCTCTCACAGAGGTTCTGTGGGACAGGAGGAGGCCCCGCAGGCAGAATGGGGCCCCTGACGTGTACGATCCAGCCCTGCAACCTCAGCTGGGGATTCTGCTCTGGGGCTCAGGGCTTACTTCCCCGTCAATGTGCATCTGATCCAAGACACCTGATGGCAGGTTTGTTGGGATCTGATGGTTCAGGGCATTTTAAGGCCTGTTGGGGTGCCCCTGGGTAGAATGGGGGGAGGTCATTGCTGGGGAGGCAGGAACAAACCAGGCTCCTTGCCCTGCTCATGATGGCCGTCACAACTACCTGGTAGAGGACCTTGACAATTTCCCGGGATTAGCCTTTGGATCCCGGTGAGGAGCAAGGGCTGGCAAACCCTGGGCCCGGGTCTGGCTCAGTAACACAGCCCCTCCCCGGCCTCCTGAGCGGATGGACCTCCCCAGGCCTTGAGAACGAGTTCTCTATGTGAGCTGACCTGCTAGCGCTGGCCTGTGAGCTTCTCACTGCCCCGTCTCCTGTGGGTTAGGATACAGCCTGAGGCTCTCCAAAGGTCAATGGCAAATCTGAAAACCGAGACTGAACCTTGATGCAGAAAACCTCAAAAATGTTGGGGTGGAGTGGGGACAAGATGACCTAGGGTGGTGAGGCTGAGACTTCATGAGCCAGGGCCCATCTGCCCTCCTTAGTCCTTCGCCACTTCCCTGGCGGAAGTCTGGACAACGTGGGTAGCAATGTCAAATTCCTGAGGCAGAGGCTCCAGTATAAACAAAGCTTTTAAACACCCAGCTGTTTCTTGGCAAAGTGCGATTCCTTCCATGTCTTCCTATAAACATTCATGGGCATGTGAGCTCTGCTTACATATCATCTGGTTGTCTTGGTATTACTGCTCACTGGTTTCCAGATTTTTGACGTGTGTTTCTGGGGAACTGCGGCTTTTTAATGTTAGAACATTGGACCCTTGAGCCAAAGCTTTGGCTCATGAAAGAGGGATAAAAAGGATCGGTTTGGAGGACTTTGGGAAAATACCCAGAGAACTGCAGTGTGTGTGTGTAGGAGTGTGTGCACACATGTTTGTGGGTATGTGTGTTTCTGCAGAGCAGGCTTCCTAATTTCTCCTGCTTGTGAACCAAGTCACCCCAGCGGCTCTCACCAGAATGACTTAGAGGGTGGTGCCTGGATCTGTGCATTAGAGGCACCCTGACGAGGCCTCGAGGCCAGGCCAACCCTGTGACCCTGAGAGAGCTGGTTTTGTGGACCCACTGGTGAGGTGGATTGGGGTTGGGGTGGGGAGGCCGGGCAGTGCTGAGTGCTCCGGGGCCTGTCACCAAGCGTGGGTGATTCCCTTGGCCTGCACTGCCCCTGTTCCCAGATTGACCAAGCCAGACCTGCCCCTGCCAGGGCTCCTTGACCAGGGGCTGATATCCAAGGCCCAGCCAACCACCGTCCCTGGCGTGGCCCGTTGTCCTCTTGGAACAGACTCAGAGAAGCAGTCCCCATTCGTGGCCTGGCTTGGCACGGGCGGGGCGGGCAAGGAGCCCGGGGAGAAAGGAGAATCCTGGACCACATCGGAGCAGGGCAGGTGCTCCTAGTGGAAGAAGCGAAAGCAGAGTGCTGGTCCTTGGCCCGTCTCTGTCAGATCCACTGCATGTCCTGCTCTGGTGGGCACCACAGGGGAAGCTGACAGCTCCACTCCTGTACCTTCTGGCCTCTGGCTGGTGTGGACAATGGGAGGCACTAGTGGGAGACCGGAGGGCAAGAAGCAGGAAGAAGCTAGGGCGCGTCTGCCCTTCTCTGTTTAGGGCAGTACCTAGGCCAACAGCTGCCTCTCTCCTGTGGGTCCATTTTCTATAAATAACCTTTTCCTCTGTGGTCTCAGTCCCTGACTGGGGGCTTTGGCTTCAGGGCCCTGGTAACGCCACCTCTTTCCTTTGAATTTCCAGCTTAGGGGTGGTAGCAGATTCCTGCTATTGCTAATCCGTGGGCTGCCTCACTTCCCCCTGTTTGGCCTTTCTGCTTTTTTAACACCTCTATGCCTTATTCTTTGTACCCAAACTCTTCCATTAAAAGCACTTTATATCTTTCGACTGGTTCCTAGCTGAGGAAGGACTCTCCCTCATTCTTCCACATGGCTCTTTCTTCCATCTCCGTTTTTCTGAGGAGTCAACATCTAAAGAAGTGAGCTGGGTGTGGTACAGGCAGAAGGCGCGGTAACCTGCCCAGCTCTCGCATTACTGAATCGTGCACGTGCAGTTTATTTTGGTGTTTCTGTTGGGGGAAGGGAGTTTCATGAAATGCCTGCCTATTGCCATTCCTGCCATGGTGGGGCCTGAGAAGTTATTCCTTTACCATGTTCCCTCTTTACCATGTACTTAGCACCTCTTGGCAACAAGACGACTCTACACTTATGTTGAGAGTAGGAACTGGGGCCTGAGACAGGGTCTGGCCCTGCCTGCCCTGAACCCTCTGCACACTGAGAATGCTGGGGCATGCAGGCAAGTGAGAGTGACATGAGGCACCGCTCGAGGGGGTGGGCATAGAGAAGTGTGGAGGACGAGAGGCCTCCTTTGGCCCGGGGAGTCTGGGAGGGCTTCCTAGAGAAGGTGGCATTTGGCTGGGTTTAGAAGGGTGGGTAGGATGTGGGGAGACGATTGCAAAGGTATTACTCATGAAGGACATTCAGAGGCTAGAAGTGGAGTCTAAGCCTTCCAGTTCCTCTGAGTAACTGCGCATCCCCAGTTGCCTGTCAGCACCTCAGTGAAGACTCACAACCCCTTTCCATGGAGAAACTGCAACCACAGGAGAAGTCAGCCCACCCCGGGGGGAACCTTGGATAGTCCCTGAGAGGTTTCAGGCAAGTGCAGAGTCTCTAAAGGTCCCTCTTTGGGGCTGGATTATCCTCTGATGGAGAACCCTACCTGGGACTGAGTTTGCTTTCCATGTCAGCTTGGGGAGAATGACAAAGGTGAGTTTGGAGGAGAGAGAAAGAGGAGTAAGACCAGGTTTGGGCCCCCAGGTGGCCTGGGGAGAGCACCCTAGCATGTCAGGACTAGCTTACGGCAGCCTGAGGTCATGGGAGCAAAGGGAGGTGACCTTGGGCAGATTTATACCAGGTAATGGCTGACAGCTCCTTCTCTGCCCTGGGAGGGCTGCCTGAGGAGACTTGTCTTAGAGGATAGCTACCCCAGGAATATGGCAGAGAAGACGCTCGGGGATACAGACAGACAAAAAGGAGCTCGCGCGCTCTCTCTCTCTGCCTTTAACTCCCACCCGTCTGCCCTCTCTCCTACTTTGGAGGGATGTCAGAGATGTCATTACCAAGACAGGGGGCGGGATTTGAAATATATCATGGATTTAATAATGGAGATTTGTGGGATTTCATCTTGCATGCCTCAGGCCCCCGAGACCGCCCTATGTCCAGATGAGCACACGTGTGAAGACAAGGATATATGTCCACAGCTCCGGGGCCAGGACTCTGCAGCTGGCGCTAGGTTAATTTCCAGAATTAAGCTGTGGTCTCTTTTCATAAAGTCCTCAATAATTAGAACAACCGTTAAGCTGTGACTTTTTAAAGAAGGACATTTTCATTATGTTTCCAAACGCGCCTTGGCTGCTGTGGACCGTTTCACAGAAATTCAGGACTGGAATGAGCCCGAGGGGGCATCCAGCGCCAGAACCCCTAGCATTAGAGCCTCTTTTATGTAGTTCAGGGCAAGAAAAGAAAAAAAAAAAAAACCTTCTGGACTCCGGATACACAGCCAAACACCTGGGCTGGGGTCACGCGGAAGACCGGCACGGAATGCTGAGAATGCAGCACCTGTGGACGGCTGTGGACTCGAGGCTGGGGCGGGCTCTGAAGACAGGGTGGCACCGCTCCGCCTTCGAGTCTGCCCCGGGGAGGCAGTTGTTAGCAGATGTTGTGGAAGGATTCCGTGCTTTGGAGTCACATCGATTTGACTTTTAATCCCATGAGACACTGGGCAGTGGGGATTGAGGGTGAGGAAGCAAAAGAGCGAAGGGAAAGAAGCCAGTAGAGGGTGTGATCCCCCCCCCCCCAGTGGGTTTGCTCTGTGGGCAGCTGAGGGTGCAGCAGACTTGAGAGCTCTGGGAGGCAGTGTCAGATGTGCCCAGAGTGACCCCAGCCGAAGGGGGAGGGACCTGTGTGCTGATCCTCCAGCTCTGTCCACCAAGGCTGAGGGCTGCTAGGGGGACTGGGGGGTGTTCACTGCTCAGCACTCAGGTTCACTTAGTCACTGGGCGGAGTAGGCCTGGGGACAAGGACTTCGGAGCCTGCGGTTGGAAGCCCCGGGGTTGGCCTGAGGGTGGCAAGTGTGGATGGGACATGCGCGAAGTGTCCCTGGCGACTGCCACACATACCAAGACCCGACATTCCTGATCTGATTAGTTCATTGGCATGAGCCTGCTGGGAGCTCAGGGGTTCCCGGAGGAGCACCCCTCTGCCAGGGGATCTGTTCTTACCTGGGCCTCGGGAAAGGATCATGCTTGGGCCAAGGAACGAATGACTCGGGTGGAATGTGGCAGGTTACTGAGAGCTCGGGGCAGGCAGGCCAGACTGTTCTGCGGGTGGAAGCTCCCTACCAGCTCCCTGGGACACGCAGGCTCGCTGGCTCCCTCCCACCTCTGCTCAAGTCCCAGGAGGCTCCTGAAAGGTTTCTTCCGTGGCTCTTTCTAGTGAAAAGCTCTTCCACACCCGTGAAAGCCAAGTGCCCTGAGCCACACTCATCGTGGGCATGATGAGGCCAACACTCCAGGGAAGGCAGGGCCTTACCTAGGACACCCGGGACCGGTGGGCTCAGCGTGGAGCCAGTGGTGGAGCTTTAGAACTTAAGGGTGCCTCCACAGGTGACTGAGGGGGCTGGGGAGCGGGGGCTGCCGAGCACCATTCTCATAAGACAGTGCTGGGAGCCGGGCCTGGCCTGAAGGTGGCAGTACCGTCTCTGCACCGGTGCAGTCCAGATAGGTCAGGATAGAGGACGTGGCCTACGGGAGGGTCTGAGCCCTTCCCTTCCTGTACTGACCCTGAACTTCAGCATGAAACCTCTAGTTGGAAGCACGTATGTTTTCCATTTAGAGAAATGGACAGCCTTGTGTCTGGACGATCAGAGAGGCCCGCTGTGCTGAGTGTGGGGATCACTAGGCAGACTTTTTAGGCATGGCTTGGTTAGGAGAGTGGAGAATGGAAAATGAGGAAGGGAAATTGACCAAAAGTGGGGCCTCTTCATTTAAAACATTGTTGTCTCTGCTTTGGGAGGGTCAGCTCTCTCGCGATTCTGTTTCCCGTTAGGGAATGACGGTTTCCCTGGGACGCGGACTTAGGTTATGATGTGGCTGTCGTGTTCGAGGTACAGAGATGGAGCCCAGGCTTGTGCTTTTGCAATACTCGTGGCCTTCCGTCTCCCATCTGTGTGGCAGGCCCAGAATTGCTTGGTGCAACTGTCACTTTAACGTTCTCATTTTAGAAAGGTTTCAGGCCGACTTCATGCTCCGGGAGACCAAATTCAAAGCTGAAAACTCCAGGGTGGCCCAGCAAATGCCCGATTTTCCAGAACCAATCTTTCCTGCTTGACTTGTCCCCTCTGCTCTCCCCAGAGCAGCATAACTGTCAAAGTCATTCTCATGTTGTGCAAGTGACAACTGTAATTCAGATGAATTCAGTGGGGCCACTCTGGAGAGGAGAATCTGTTTGGAGGATAATCCATTTTAAACGTTGCTTTGTATTTTAATCTTAGATGAAGAATGGTCACATGATTGAAACTTTCTCAATCCAATCATTAGTGTCAATTTTAAATGGGTGTAACTTCCTGTAGGGTATTTTTGTTCTTTATCTAGAGCACTGTTAGATAGAGGAACGCCTCTGAAGCCAGACCTGGGAAGGGGGAGGCCTTGGAGACCATGTCAGCCCTCCCCCTGCTGTGATTACATGTCTTCTACCTGGAAACAAGGGACTCCGTATTGGGTTTCTCAAGATCCCCTCCACCTGTGTGATTCTTGACCTCTGGAGGGTTAGGATGAAAGAAGTGTGTAAGACTAACCTGAAGGCGACACTTGGAGTGCCTGGGTCAGCTTTCCCAGCATCCCCTGGAGGCCTGGTCCACAGGGACCTCGGTAGTCAGCAGGCAGCCCAGGTCACAGAAGGCCATGTGTGCCGTTCGGCAATGTGCAGGCCCTGTCCCGAGGACAGTGGGGATCCAGTAGGAGGTTTCATGCAGGAAAGTGGCAAGGACACTTGGCGTCTCAAAGGAGACCTCAGGCTTCCCTGTGAAGGGAGGATTACGGAAGAGAACCTGAGGGCACCAAGACCTGTTAGGGGGCGGATGCATGCACCCCCATGAGAGGAGACGGGTGGTTGGGACTAGGGCAGGGGCGGGTGGAGTGCAGAAGAGAGACGCATTCAGGAAATAGGATTCTGCAATGTATACATAGGTTAGATCATTATTTTGTACACCCTAAACTTTTACAATGTTATATGTCAATTATATCTCAATAAAACTGGAAACAATATCCAGGAGGTAAACCTTAGAGAACTCAGGGATTGACTGTGAGGTGCAGAAGAAGGAAAAGCCTAGTTTCCGGCATGGAGACGGGGTGTACGAAGTCAAGGTTCATTCAGCCTCTCTTTCTTGGGAATGCGTTACAAAACGCAAGGCTCTCCAAACCCCAGGGAGGGAACACTGTGCAGAACAGAGAGAAGAGCCTGAGCTGAATAGCAGAATTCGCCAATATTTTGAACTATTCTTTTTATCATCGTTTCCCAGACAGCGTTATTACACTAATTTGAAAGAGCAATCCAGTTCCTTTTCTCCGCGTGGCTGCCAGCCCCATGAAGAGTTACCGGCTGTGGGTTTACAGAGCCCCCAGCAGTGGTCCTCAAGCTGTCAGTGGGGCGGAGGGTGCGGAGAGGTCTCTGCTGAGGTGTTGATAGCCTGTGTACCGCCCGGGTGTCTCCTGCTTCGATAGCATCTATTTAGAGCCCCGTTCTTTCCGCAGCTCCAGCAGGGGGTGAGGAAAATGAGCCTCCTCCCTGCTTCCAGGGCTGGCGGTCACAGGTCTAGGAGTGATCTCTTGTGACAAATGGCAATGGCTGGAGGTTATAAGGGAGGGCTACAGTCCTTGGATGGGTCATTAATAGCAATTTCCAGGGGATGGAGGAGTTGATCAGAGCAGTGGAAAGATGAAAGACTGCGGACAGAGATTATTTTCATGGGTTTCTTGTAAGGAAGTGGGCTGTATGGGCCCCAGACATGCCTCCCATGAGGAAGATGCCTGATCTGGAAGAACTTTGTACTTGAGGCAATAGTGGAACGCATCACGGGCCTTGCTGGGGACTGAACTGTGTGCCCTCAAATTCTTGTGTTGGAGCCCTAACCTCCAAGGTGACTGTGCTTGGAGATAAGGCTTTGAGGAGGTACATAAGGTTAAATAAGGTCATATGGGTAGGTCCTAATTTGATATGATCGGATAGCCTTATCAGAAGAGGAAGAGAGACAGATATCTCCCTCCCTCCCTCCGTCAGTCCCCCCCCCCCCCCCCCCCCCCCCCCCCCCCCCCCCCCCCCCCCCCCCCCCCCCCCCCCCCCCCCCCCCCCCCCCCCCCCCCACACACAAGCACTAGGAAAAGACCATGTGAGCACACACCTAAAAAGTGGCCATCGGCAAGCCAGAAAGAGAGTTTTCCCCAGAACCGGACCAGGCTGGCACCCTAGTCTTGGACTTTCAGCCTCCAGAACTATGAGAAAATAAATTTCTGTTAGTTAAACCACTGAGTCTGCGGTGATTGGCTGTGGCGGCCCAAGCTACGACAGACATGTGGCTATAAGGATACTCTAACCATAGTATTCATTTGAACAAAATAAACCACTCTCCTGGGACTAAGTTTGGAATCAGCAATAACAACTAACTCTCTTGGATTTAGATTTTTATACAATGAAGTAGCAAATATCTTGCTTGTTCAATTTTAGAATCCGCATAAACATCATGAGCTCTAAAAGGAATTTAAAACTTAATTTAAACCCAAAGTTGGCAAAGGCTTACATATTTCTAATGTGACTTCTGAATTCTCTCAGCGACAGGAAGAACCCACTCATTCCTCCCGGAGTTTGAGCTGTTCTCTGGGACTAGGTTAGAGCTGGGGAGGGCCATGTGCCTCGTACTGCTTCGACTGCTATTCTGTGGGGCCTCTTGCCCACGATTGTGTTTTTCGCACAGCCCAGATTTCTCTCCAGAAAGAAGGTAAGAAGGTAAGAAGGCAGGGCCAATCCTATGTCACCTTGGTGAGAAGGGGTTGCCATGAGTGCGTGGTCTGTGGGCTCTGCTGCTTCCTCATTAGGGATGTGGCTGCCATTTCTGTCACCTTTGGGGGAGACGATGCTGGCTTGGGGTCTACTCTGCAACTCAGTGCACCTACCAAAGGGAAGGAACAGGTCCCTCTTCCAGAATCACCCCGGACACGCAGTTCAGAAGGAGGGGCAGAACATCTAGAGTTGAGCTGTGATCAGTGAATGAAGGACTTGGATAGTGACCAGTCATCATGGGGCAGTGGAGCCCCTGACCTTGACCTAGACACCATAGAAGGGCACTAGAGAAAGAGGAAGCTCGGGTTCTTCCCTCAAGGAGCTTATGATCTCCCTGAAGAAACAAGACCCACACAAAGGAAGCCAAGACAAGCCCAAGTAGAGGATTCTTATGGGCTGACTTCTGTGGGAGGATTTTTGAGAAGGGAAAGGAGCGATTTGGGTTCAGTGATGCCCGGGGTTGATGGTATGCTAATGCCTGGGTTTGGAAAGACCTCCTAGAGGAGATGAGTTTGTTGGGGTCCTCAAAGGTGGGTGAAATCTGAGGGGCCCAAGGCAGAGCTCCAGTGGCCACCTAGTGTGTTGGCTCACTCAGCAGAGTCTGTGAGAGCAGCTGCACGCCAGGCCAGGGCCGTGCAGTGCAGCAAGGAGAAAGCAAGTGGCCGCGGCGGCGGGGGGCATTCATTTCTCTGGGGCTGTTGGGAGAAGACCAAAGGAACTGGGGCCAGACGAGTTCCTTATTCACCGGAGGAAACCAGGTGGCCCCCAAGCAGAGTGCTGTTGTTGCAGCTTTGTTTTGTGACAACTGCAAAGTGTCTCTGTGACTCCCCTGACCCCAGTACCCATCCTTCCCCGTCCCCACATGCCTTGCTTCCCATGGGAATGAGGTCCCTGGGGTGGACCTCAGAGGGCACCTGCTGCGTGCAGGAAAACTCCAGTGACCCTGCCCTCCTGCTTCTGCCGACCACAAGCACGTGGAGTCCAGGGCTGCCGCCCGTCTGTGGTGGGGCCTGGGAAGAGCTCTCCTGCCTCAACGCAGGGAGTAGTCCTGGGAAGCCCACCACTTGGGGGCTCCAGGCAGGTCTGCCTGCCAGGTGCTGACGCCACCTGTACCAGGCTGAGGTCTGGTGGGAACGGTGGTGCTGGTGTTGGGGAGCCAGACCTGTAGCTAAGCCCATAAAAGAGTTTAAACAGGTAGGGGAACCAGGCCCGGGAACCTGGTGGCTGAGCCAACAACCACCACTACCAGTGGGGGTGCCTCTCTGCGGGTGGGAGCAAGTGAGGCTTCTCCTGACTTGGCACTGGAGGAGGATGAGGGGTGGCCTTGCCAACCAGTGTCTCAGCGTCGGATCTTAAACACACACATCCTCAGTACTAGTCACTTTAATCGGTGGTCTGCTGGTAAGTGTTTAGCCATGGGCTCTCTCGGGGACAATAAAAAAAGTCTCGATTTATGGTTTACCAGTTTCCATGGTGTAAGTACTCCCACTGTGGCTGATTTCAAGCTATCAACACAACATCTCTGAACACAGAGTTGGGAATACACAGCCAGCACTCACAAGGAAGGATGAGCCCGATTCTGCACACCATTGCCTTTAATGGAATACCTCTGGTGACAGGAAACTCACTACCTGTTAGTGTGGCCCATTCCACTCATCCTTCTGTTACCTTCCTGGGCCAGGGACCCAAACCAAGGTCCTCCTGCCCAGTACCCCTCACACCAATAAGAAAAGACTGAGTTTGGTAAAGCAGAGCAGAAACTTTATTCTTTCATCAGGGAATGGAGAAGGGTGAGCTCATGCTCTAAGGGCATCTTTTCCCTGACTAGGAAGGAACCTTCTATATTTACAGGCTGTGGCGTGCAGGGATTTTATAAAGTCTTTCAGGCTTGCGTAGTCATGCCCCTGTTGACTCGGCCCTGTTGCACACAGTGCTCTGTCGATTTCTCCGCGTTTGCACGCGGCACCTGGGTCTTTGCACTCGGCCCTCTTCGTTTCACTGTCGGGAATCTTTTTCAGTTCCCAAAACCAAGGATAGCTTGACATAGGTTAGGTATTGAGAAACCTTAGGGTAGTTTAGATGACAGCCTAGTGATGTTTTTCTGTCTGGGGCCTCTCAGATTTCCTCCTCTTTTGAGGGTCAAAGCAAGTCCATCCCTAAGCAAATGTTAGAAAATTGCATCACACCAGAATCTGTCGTTCTTTCCTGTTAACCAATGCCTTTATCCCAGCTCTCATTTCCGGTTTCTATTTCTAGATATTTAAGAAACAAGGGACTTTAGGATAAGAAGTTAATGATTCTAGTGAGAAAGAAAGAAAGAGAGAAAGAGAGAGAGAAAGAGAGAGGTGGGGACACTATTGCTTACTGGCCTTAGATAATGACCTTATAATGACCTCCTGATTGTCCACTTACAGGTCACCTCATATAATACTTAGCACATAATGTTTTGAATTAATTTCATTAAACAAATACAATAGAAAATCTACTGGGTGCCAGGCCCTGTGCTGGGCACTGTGGGGAAATGAGTGGGATACAGTCTCAGCTCTTAAGGGATACAGTCTTAGCTTAGTTCTTAGGGAGAGAAACAAGTCGGGCAGTACTATCTGTGCTTTGTTCAAGTGCTTCGTTCTGTGATGTGCTTCATTCTGTGATGTGCTCTGGGGGCTTCTGGTTGTAGAGAGGCACTTCTAACCAGATGGTTAAAGAAGATGACATGAAATTTTAAGGCTCAATGGCTGTCACGTGGAAATTGTTGCAATGTTTGTGGTTTGCTGTATCTGCTGTTCGTGCTATGGAAAGGACCCAGATAGCATGGCTGACTTCTTAGAACAGAGAGTATTTTCCGCATGACACTCTGGGTAGCTTCTGTCACACACATGTCCCCAGGAATCAGCCTGCATTTCAGTGGCAGACGAGAGATTTAACAGCACTGCTATTGATCTGATCAACAATAGCTCAGCATGCAGACTGGAACAAGTCCATTGTCTTCGTATTCAAAACATTCTCTGTAGCAACTGCACACGCAGTAGCCAAAGTCCTCCGATGTTAGACCTGCTGCCAATTTCCATCACCCCCGCGGTTGAGCAATACCATGTCCACACACCAGGAAACACTTGGGCCACTGTCAGTCACGCCAGACCATGTTGTACATCTCTGTTGAAGTGTGGTCTGCTTCCCATGGGACTCAGGAAGAATTTTCCAAGCTCTACCCTGCCTGAGTAGACAGGGGAAAAGAGGAAGTGCGAGCATCTATTAGGACTGGAGGGGCAAGTACAGAAGACGCCCTTGAAAAGCCAGTTCCCGTGAAGCAATACGTTTACTCCGGGCATCCACGCCAACTGGCATTTGTTTAATCACCACCAGGTTTGGAGCTGCTGCACTGGTCCCAGCTCTGACTGTCAGAATTTATCATTTATCATCAAAGTGGGCAACATAGATAACCAGCAAATAAACTTTCTGTCACATGCTGGTTTTGAAAACTGGCAAAATAACCAAGGCAACAGACCACACGTTCACTTAATTCTGCCCATGTGAAACTGTCATCCTGCTGCCGTCGAACCTGGGAAGGGGAACTATGGGAAGAGGTGGATGCCCAGGATTTCCTGATTCATTAATTTTCTTGTTTCCTCTCCCTCTCCTATCATTAGTGCAAAGGCATGTTTAACTAACTCATCAAGCTCACGGAGGCACAAAGATGTTACCAGTTCCAAGGGGCTCCAGTCTCTGAAACCGGTTAGGGAAAATCGATGAAGAATCATTAAGGGGTTTGTTTATGCATGGTCCCTAACTTATTCGTGTTTTTATGCTAAAGATCAGGGTGAAGAGTGTAAATAAACTCAATAAAATTTTATTTAATCCAGGAGGAACCTTTTTATTTTTTGGCAGATGTGTTTTTCCATCGTATTTTCCTCCATCACATTGTTTCCCCATCGGGAGAGGGACGCGAGAGCGCTGAACTCTGGAGTGCGGCGAAGCAGAGGTGGTTCCTTCTGTGAGCACAGAAACTTTAGCTGGTCACAGAGTGGGACAGGGGTCTCGATCCCTTGTTCTCAGCTAAAGCCGCCTCCTCAGCCTCCTGTCAGCTTTAGAGAGCCCAGCTGGAGGCTCCCTGCGGGTGGGCGGGCCGGGGAGGAGCTGGCAGGGACCGCAGTGCACATTTGGGTCGTGTTCCCCGTTGTGATTCAGAACTCGATTCCAGTGCCAGAAGAGCCCAAGCCTAGATCAGGAATGAATGTATTTTTCATCACATAGTTTATTTCATCAATTTTAGGACACACATTTTCCCTGTTTTAACGCATTTGAAATTAGTGACGTAGCACAGTTACTGTTAGCCAAGAAGCAGCCGTGACATGTTGTCGTCCTCCACGCATGTGAGCTCTTGGTCTTAGTTGTTCATATTGTCACTTCCGTGAGTTACGAACTTATGTGTATTTTGGTACATGCATGTGTTAGGTCTCACTGACATGTAGAATGTTTTCAAAAAGGTTACGCTATACTTCGGCACCGAAACAAAAAAGGAGCAGAGGGATGTGAGACTGGCATTAGTAAGCAAATATCTACCATTAGAGAAGTGACCAAATTCTATTTTTTCTTGTAAAACAACAACAAAGTACTTTATGAAAATGCTTCTCAAACTTTAACATACAAACAAATCCCCTGAGAATTTTGTTAAAGTTATTTAGTAGACCGGGTGGGGCCTGAGGCCTTCCTTTGCAGCCAGCATCCAGGTGACCCTGTGACTGCAGGTTCAGACCACACTTTGAGTAACGAGGCTTTCCCGGACTTAGTAAAGGGAGGTGGCCACAGCCAGTGACGCGGTGCTCATTTTTGCTCCTGGGTGGTGTGCAACAGACTGGGTATCACTTGCTGATCACGCTACCGAAGGTGGGGTGGATACCAAACACTCAGGAGTAGCGTGAAAGAAACTGTAAAGCCTTAACGATGGGACCGATCTCATGTGTCTCAAGAGGCCGTTGATGAGGTATCATGTCATAGTTTAACCGAGGCGCCAAAAATAATGCCTTACAATCAAATGTCCTTGGATTTAATGGAATACAGTGATGTGTGCACATTACTGTCTCTCTAAATCATGAAGCACCTATTTCAACCCGAAGCATTCTGGAGACCTTTGCTTTCCATTATGTCAAGAGAGCCGGTCACATGGTATTACATTTACAAAACACAATCTTAAACGTAAGTAACTTCAGTTTCTTTCAAATTTCTGTCTTTACTCTTTTCTCAATCTGTCCTCTTCTTCTGACAAAAAGGATAAGACTTTTCAACTGGCAAGGCAGAGAGTCGAGAACCTTAAGTAGCGTCCAGTCTCATCACCAAGCTGCCTGATCAAACCACCAGCCAGAATAGGGGAAATTTGGGCTAAAGAACATGATGTCCAAGTGTCAGTAGCTGTGAAAAGCCCATGTAGTAGGTCCCTTCTGGATGAAGTGTTTAGGCAGGGCCGGGGCTGTTAGCCACTAACTGGTTTACATAATGGTCCTGAGCACGAGAGGAGCGTTACTTGGGTGTCGCAGCGGCTGTACTGCAGCCAGGAAGACGCCAGACAGAGAGCGCTGCCGGCCCCAGCCGCTCTCACATGGTGCGCACAAAGCTCACACAAGCACTCCTGAGCAGCGTTTATTTCCTGAATAAAACATAGTAAATCAAAACGATAGGAGGGGCAAAATCAGAGTTTGGATACGCTTTGGGGAAAGGTATTGAAAAGGAGAAAACTGCAGAAGTTTAAATGGTCCTAGTGGACTGTGATAAGGAAAGATGCGTTTTTCCAGTTTTATTGCCCATGTGAAACTGAAATCGGTATGTCACTGTATAAGCTTAAGTTATGCAGCGCGATGGTTTGGTTTACAGGTATGGTGAATGATTACCACACTAGGGTAACATCTGTCATTTCACGTAGATAGATGCGTATTGTAATTTCTAGAGCAATTATTAAATATGAAAAAATAGTTAAACATCTAATAAAGGAAATAAAATGAAGGCTGAAAATATATTTGATAAGCTAGAAGAAGGCAGAAAAGGAGGAACAAAGCACTATAGAGCAATGACAAACAGGACAAACGGAAAACAAACAGCAAAGCGGTAAGCTTAAACGCAAGCACGTAAATAGTCGCACTTGATGAAAGTGGACTGAAAGGCAGGGGTTATCAGACAGAAGAGCGAGACCAAACTGTGTGCCATGTATAAGAGACACATTTTAAATATAAAAGTACAGATAAATTGAAAGTAAAAAAGATGGAAAAAGATACCAGCCAAACCAAACCAGAAACAAAAGAAAACTGGTGTAGGCTGGCCAATTTCAGGCAAAATGGACTTATGGTAAGGAGACTCACCAGGGGTGACAGGGACACTTCAAAACAACGGAAATAGTCACAAGGAAGACATAGCAGTCTTCAAGGTATATGCCACCTATAATCAAATTTCAAAATATCTGAGTCAAAGCTGACAGAGCTAAAAGGAAATATAGACCAATCCACAATCAGCAAGGGTACGGAGGGCTCGACCACCACCATCGACCCACTCGGCCTAACTGACATGTGTAGAGAGCTATCTACGTGCAACAGTCGTGGGATACACGGTTTTATTTGTTTGTTTGTTTGTTTAGGATACACATTTTTAAAGTTTGGATGTAACATTTACAAAGTTATACCATTTTAAAAACCATGTAATAATTTAAAATATTGAAAAAATTCACTATAAAAATACTGAACAAGGACTGGAATTTAAAAATATATAACTCTGACCATAGAAACATTAAACTCGGAAACACCAAACAACACAGCTTTAGAAGTGTGTTCTGAAACACATTTTGAACCCCATGGTTGAAAAACAAAACCTCGTGGGAAAATAGAAATAGCTCAAGCTGAATGATAATGAAAACACAACATGTTAAAATTTGTTGGGATGTGGTAAATGCAGTAGAGGTAAAATTATAGCTTTAAATATTTATATAAGAAAAGTTTAAAATTAGTGATTTAAATTTCTATCTCAAGAAGCCGGGAAAAGATGAGCAATTTAAACACAAAGTATATAAAGGGAAAGAAATATTAAAATAATAAAGACAAGAGTAGGAATCAAGGAAATAGAAAATATGGACATCCTAAAATTAATAAGACCAAAAGTTGGCACTATAAAAAGAGTTTTGAGTATGATAAACTGGCAGATGAATAAGAAAAAAAGATAAGACATAAATTACCATTCTCAGGTATGAAAAAGGAGATCCTACTATGTGCCCTACATCTACCAAAAAGATAACAAGAATGTGATGAACAACTTTAAGCCAGTGGAATTTGACAACTTAGATGTAATGTACAAATTCCTTGGAAAATATAGTTACTAAAATGGACTCACAAAGAAGTAGAAAATCTGAATAGTTTTATATTCATTAAAGAAATTATATTTATAATAAAATGCCTTTCTACTAAGAAAATTCCAGGCTTAGATAGCTTCACGGAGGAGTTCAGTTAAAAATCAAACAAAGAAATAATACTAATCTAACACTAACTCATTCAGAAAATGGAGG
The DNA here is from genome assembly GCA_004026545.1 of Mormoops blainvillei. Classification (NCBI taxonomy): domain Eukaryota; kingdom Metazoa; phylum Chordata; class Mammalia; order Chiroptera; family Mormoopidae; genus Mormoops; species Mormoops blainvillei. The sequence continues at coordinate 301,682 of PVJD01000253.1, forward strand.
ACAAAACATTCAAAATTCGTTTTATGAGGTCAGCATAACTTAGCGTCTAAAATCTAACAAAACATTATGAAAGAGGAAACTAAAGTACAATATCCTTCTGAACATAGACAAAAATCCTTGAGAAAATAGAAGGAAATGGAATCCCGAAATGTATAAAAAAGTATTATACATTATATCAATTGAGATTTATTTCAGGAATACAAGCCTGGTTTAGCATTTAAAAATTAATCATTGTAACTCACTTTTTAAAAGTTCAAAGGAGAAAAACCATATGATCATTTCAATAAATGTAGCAAAAACATTCGACAAAAAGTCAACACCCATTTTTAATCAAAATTCTCAGAAAACTAGGAATAGAAGGGAAGTTTCTTAACTTTATAAATGACATCTGTGAAAAATCTACAGTTAACTTCATACTTGATCATTACAGACTGACTCCTTTTCCCCTAAAATCAGGAACAAGACAACAGTGTCCTTTCTCACCACTTCTATTCAACATTGTGCTGGAGGTCCTAGCTAGTGAGACAAAGCAAGATAAAGAAATTAAAGACATATAAATTAGAAAGAAAGAAATACAACTATCTTTATTTGCAGGCAGCCTAATCTTATATAGAGAAAACCCTAAAGAATCAGAAAGAGCCCTGACTGGTGTGACTCAGTGGGTTGGGCATCATCTCATAAACCAAAAGGTCACCAGTTCGATGCCCAGTCAGGGCACATGCTTGAGTTGTAGACCAGGTCCCCAGCTGGCGGTCCTGTGAGAGGCAACTGATGCATGTTTCTCTCCCTCTCTTCCTCCCTCCCTTCCCCTCTCTCTAAAAATAAACAAATCTTTAAAACAAAATAATCTACAGAAAAAAATACTAGTGTTAATAAATAAATCTAGCAACATCATAGGATACAGGGTCAGTATACAAAATCAGTTGATCAGAAGTTTGGTTTACAACATTAAGTTTGAGATGAATTTAAAATCTAGGGTTCAAGGAAGAGGCCTAGTTTGGAGATAATCAATATAGAAATAGCTTTTATAAGACATTTAAAACACTTGGATGAATGAAACCTCCAAAGGAATAAGGATAGAGAGGTAAGAAAAGAGGTCCAAGGACAGAGGTTATCTTCACAAACAATCTCTTCTGAAAAGTTTCACAAAGTTGCTCTTTCTCTGAGCCTTGATTATGGTGAGGGGTTTTGGGACTTTGGCTGAGTAGAGATTCAATAGAAAACATCTCCTCCAGGGGACTGTCATTTGAACAATGGGATGGGCTCCCTATGGGCCTCGCAGCTCTACTGCCTGCACAGTAAGTTTTCATTAGTAATAACTGACCCTCTAGTCAGTATTTGTGGTAACCTCATTGAGAAGCCCTAGGCCACTCAGAGGCTTGTGCCCAGAGAGCACTGGTCCCTTCTGGCCAGGAGAGGAGTCTGCTGAACCACTGAGAGTATGAATCTTCTTTCCATTGATGGCTTAAGAAGAAGCATTTCTGTGATAAACTACAGGGCTGTTTCTTTCTTTGGCTTTTTACGCTTTGGCGCCTCATCGAGTCTACGCACTGTATTTGGCCCTGGGGCTCTGCAAAGACAGGAATGCTCCAATACATCACTGTCTTCAATGTGCTGCCAGCCCTAGAGCTGTCAGTGTGGATGTCTTGCTTCTGTTCCACCTTCAGATCTGGGAAGATAAAAACTCTTGGCATCTCGCATGACCTCAGGCTATGGATGACTATAAAATATGGAGCCAGGTGGATGAACGTTTTTTTTAAAGACAAAACATGGCTTGTCTCTGCTAAGATCTTATCTATTTAATGAGCAGAGGCAGTATAATTAAAGCCTTTCTCCCGTGCCTCAGGATGTGCCAAACCTGCTGGAAAGTTTGCCTCGTTTTCATAAATCAAATTGATTTGGGCCTTCACACACTGGGGGGCCAGTTCTGACATCCAGTAATGGAGGCTGTCACAGTGGTGTGTGTTTGCCTTCTCATGGGGAAAGTCACCTTGGTTTAAGAGGGAAGCCCCTTGGATGGCACTGCTAGCTGTGCCCAGAGGGCCTCTCTCAAGGCACAGGCATGGAATGAAGGAGCGCTGCTCTCAGGCAGGGCCTGTGAGCCCTTCGGTAGGGAGCAAACTCTTCTGATTTGGCAGAAGCCCAGGGGTGCCAGTGTTAGGTGGCCCCCGACCACTTAGAGCAGTTTTCCTGGCCGCGCTGGCTGTAAGAGGCCTTCAGCATGGTTCCTCAAAGAGCCCAGCGGAATTCGGTATGTTTGCAACTTGTGTTCTAAGCAAACTGTTTGCAATAAATATGCTGGCTGCATTGTTTTCTTGGCTCTTATTCATTGGTTTAATAATGTGTTATTTTTTGCGGGGGGAAATAGCTCTTTCTCTGTTGGCTTGGCGGAGGAACCCAAGAGAAATACTGTGTTGGATTGTGTGCTACTCTTACAAAACAACACGTGTGCAAGAGTGGTTTGGCCAAACCTGGCTGCAATCTCATAGAAACCCACGGTGAGGGGGACTGAGGGTGGAACGAGAAATCTACCGGCAGGTCCCGAGGATTCCAGTGTGGCATCTGATGGGTACCTGCTCAGCAGTAGAGAGAAAAGAGCAGGGGGACCAGATGGCATCTGCAGAACTGAGCACATGCTTGTGATCGCGACAATGGTGTCGAGAGACCGTCTCACATATAGCCTCCAAGGGAGGGGACCCAGGCCAGAGAGAGCTGGAGGGGACGGCATAGCTCACTCTGAACACGCACGCACACAGGCAGGGAAGCGGACAGGGGCCAGTCTGGGGGGCACTGGGTGGACTCGTCATCTCCCATAATGTATACGGGCTGGCCCGGCACCCGACCTGCGGCACATACTTGCGGGACACGATGTGTTGTTCTGAAGTAGGTTCTTTTTACAGCCACAGCTGCTCAATTATGTTCCTGCGTTGTTTCCTGATGGGTGGTGGGGAGAGCCGTGAACAGCTGCAGCCTCCATGAGAAGGAAGCCCAGTTCCTTGTGCATTTGTGGCCCTGCCCAAAGCGGAGGCCCCTGAAGAGGTGACCATGCTGAGTTTTTAGTCCCTTCTATGGCAGTCAATTTCCGAATCTTACTCAACCGCTCCTACATGAAGAACCTTCAAGCTGGGATTGGGTGTGGGCGTGGGACAAGACTGATTCTTCCTGGCTTGGGAGGCGGAGGGTGAGAATAGAGGGAGCCTCAGAGCTGGGTTGGAGCTGATGTGGCCCTGTTCCTGCAGCGGAGGGCGCCGCCAGCCATAACCTGCCTGCCGTGGGCCACAATCTCCTGCAGGCCCATGAAGGGCTGACTTGCCCCCCGTTCCCATTCAGCACTGTTCAGCGAGGTCAGGACAGACATGCTCTCAGCCGACAAAGAGTTAACTCTCCCCAGGGAAGAGTCCAGTCCTGTCCAGCCAATATTTATGGATCATCTGCTCCTGCTAGGAGCCACGTTCTTTCTGGGAGGGCAATCTGGTTCTTGACCCCAGGGAGCTTCCAGGCTACTAAACCAGCAACCCAATTCACTCACACAAATTCTCAGAGCAGCAACCAACTTTTGCTGGATGAATATATGCCAGGCACCTTTACCTGCATAACTGTCTTTAATGCTCCCAATGGCTCTGTGTATTTGACACTATGATTATCATCCCATTTCACAGATCAGGAAACCGGAGCACAAGAGTCAGGTGACTTGTCTAAGACCATCCACCAGTAAACGGAAGAGCTCCCTCTCTTTCCTAGAGCCAGAGGACTGGCCTTAGAGAACAGAGAGGTTCTAACCTAGCTTTGGTGATGGCCATCGATGGCACACATGACACGGTGCTGTGGAAGGCCAGGTGGTGGCTCTGACAGAGGGAGTAAGGAAGGCTCCTCCGAAGCCACTTGTGAGACAGGCTTTGGAAGACCATGGAATTTTAACAAGTGCAGATGGGGAGAAAAAAAGTCCCCAGCAGAGAGCCAGCCTTAGCAAAGGTGTCACGGTGTCAGGGCAAAGCGGTGTGTGTCCGGAAGTCTGGTGTGGTAGGAACCTGGCATTATGAAGGTGGAAGGTGACTCCGATAGCCCAGATTCTGAGGCTCTAACTTCGTGAAGCAGACAGTGAGAGTGGTGAGGATTCGGGGTTGGTGGAGACTTCTGATAAACTCCAGGTACACAGGAGTTTAGCCTACACGGGGCAGCGTCACTTTCCAATATTCATGAAAAAGCCAACATTTCTTCTGAGCATCCGTATAGCTGCCACCATGGGGGAGTCTGTTCGTTCGTTACCTCCGGTCTTCACCATGGCCCTGCAAAGCAGACGAGGACACTGAATCTCAGGTTAAGTCACCTCCTCAAGGCCACCCAGCTGAGATTCCAAAGCCATGTTCTTTGTCAAACACATGGGGCATTTTCCAGGAGATTAGAGGATGAAATGAAGATTATTTTCCCGCTCATCCTCACTCCTGGGAGGCCAGTTTGGCCTGGGAGGCTGCCACTAGCACTAATTTTACCTGCAGGGAGGTACCCTCCCCCAGGGCCTCCCATTGCTCTAATTGTTGATGGAAAGGCCTGGGAATACCCTCAGGGTGAGGCACTCACTCCCCAGGGCACAGCCTCTGAAAGGGAATAACTTGTCTTTGAAGGCACTTGGGATGCGCTTTCCCGACTCTTACTCTGTCTGTCACTGAAGCAGCCAGTCTCCACAAGGCCTCCTCTGCGCTGCTCAGGTGCACGCCGGTTTGGCATGAAAACAGCCCTCGGCCAGTTACGTGGCATCCGGGAGCCCTGACGTGCTTCCGGGGGTAAGCGCTTGTGGACAGTTTTCCCTTTGCTTATTTGCTTTCTTTGCACTGGGTTTTTAGTGTGCAGATGTTAAGCCACAGCTGGTTTCCTCCTTTCCGTGAGGGCTCTTTGATGGCCAGTCAACTGAGTTTTCCACTGTTGTTTTTCACAGGTCTAATAGCTGTTGGCAACCACGTTGTGTTATTTTGTTCACATAATTATTCACTGAGCCTGAAATACCCCCAAGCGACCATCAGCATCTCAGCTGCGGCCCCGCTCACTGGAGGCGCCACTAGGAAGTGGTTAAAACCTTGGGGATGACATGGGGAACTTTTCCTAATGAGGCTGATTCGGCCGCTAAGAGCAAAGTCTGACAGTAGGTTGAGTTCTAATTCATCCCGGGTTGCTATGACACAGTCGCCCCAAGTCCCCTGCGTTCTGTCAGGTCTGTCTGTGATCATAACTCTTCTCAGAGACAGGTTTTGTGGAAAGACAGGCCAGCCTGGCCTCCCTTGCTTGTGACTGAAATTGAGGGCAGGGCAGTGACCATTGAGCCCCACAAGGAGACGCCCTTCTTCCCTCCCTGGGTTTGTCTGTTCCTCAGCCTCCCTTCTTTGACCAGTAGCTGCTAAGAAGTCATACTTCCAGCACCAGTAGAGCACAGATACGAAAAAGAGAAAACCCCAAGACGGTGACCCACTCTGCCCGTGTTGGCTAATAGGCTGGCGGGGAGAGAGCTTAAACTTCTCTTTCCCCTTCATCTCATGACTTGAACTGCAATTCCTGGCAGTGAAGTTCAGGGTTAAGGGAAGGGCGAGGAGGGCAAGGGCTGTCGAGCACACCGATGGGCACAGTCGGGCAGCGAGGTGGACCGAGGGCCTCAGGCTTAACCGGACACTTGGGAAGAACTGCCACTTTTCTGTTTGTGTAAAAGAAGGCCCCGGGAAGTATTCTGCATCTTGAAAATAAAAATCTTGTATAAAGAAGGAAGGAAGAATTTTCCCTCAGTCAGTTTCTGAGGACTATGTTCCAAGGCCCTTGAGGAGGGAGTCGGAAGGAATTTAATTTCCCCATGGAAAGGTTTGCAAGCTGCAGGGAAGCGGGCAGCTCTCACCACTGACATTGCACAGGGAGGAAGCGCCCTCTCGGAAGGGCTCTGGGCGGAGTTCAGAAGGCTCGGCCAGCATTTCAGGGGCCTTATGGCAAATCCCCCACGTTTCCTTGGATTCGGATTTCCATTTAGTGAGTCCTTCTCTACGCAGGGCTGTACAGGTGGCCGCCTGGTCTCCGCGCCTCCACCTTCCGCCTGTCCAGACTCAGGCTGCCTGGAGCTCTGGCCGCAGCTTCCTTGGCTATAAAGTGAAGATGATAATCGCAGCCTCCATAAAGTTTGGGAGGGATTAAAATGAGGCAGTGCCTGGGAAGCAGGCAGCCCCGCGACTGACACACAGCGATTGCACGGTCAGCAGTTACTTTTTTCATGTGAATGTTTTATTTTGGAAAATTTTAGATTTCCAGGGGAGTTGCAAAGATAGTGAAGAGAGTTTCCATATACCCCTCACCCACTTTTTCCTCGTGTTAACATCTTACATAATCATGGCACAGTTATCAAGTCTTAAACCAACATTGACACGTGACTGTTAACTAAACTCAAGATTTTATTTGGACTCTACGAGTTTTTCTACCACTGTCCTTTTTTTCCTCAGTCAGTGTATGCATTTATTAGTATTTGATAATTAAGGAGTTATCTAATGTGTATTTTTTACTACATTTACATTCTGTATTATTTTGTATCAGTTTCAGATGTACAGCATAGTGGTTAGACAACCAGGCACTTTATAAAGTGGCCCCCTGATATTTCCAGCACCCACTTGGCCCTACTGATGTCCTTTCTGCTTCACGACCCGATCCAGAGCACTATGTTGCATTTAAACTTATTTTTATTAGACTTCTTCTGTCGGTCTGTCGGCCCCCTGAGACGAGCAGCAGCGCCCTCTCTTTCTCAAACACGACAGAGCCATCCACGGAGCCAGGAACAACCAGCCTGGGGGTGCAGTCAGTGACTTTGCTCTAACACCATCTTGCTTAAAATCTCTGTGCTTTGCGGGGGAGAGCATTAGGGCCCAAGTTGTCAGTCCTTGCAGCGCCACCAATCCTCACCACCCCCTCCCAGCTTGTGAGGACAGAACCTAGGACATGTGCAGAGGGGACCTCCTGGGCTTTGAGGCACAGGGGCAGGGGTGAGGGCCATGAAGTCTTTGCACCGAGCCCATGGCTGGCAAGCGGTCACCTCCTGGCTTCCAGAGGCTTCCGGGCCAGCCTTGGCCCTCTGTCCCATCCCAGCCCAGCACAGGGTCCAGTGCATCCTGTAGAGCGGGCCCCGTGGCAGGGACCCCTGCCACAGCTTTTGCTGAAACCTGACTCCTTGGGGCATAGACCTTGGCCCTGGGAGCCCCGCTAGGGAGTCCCACTGGAGAGGTTTAGACAGAGCTTCACTCAATTCCCTGTCAGGGCCCGTGGTGGCGGAGAGGGGTGGATGGTGGCCCAAAGGGCTTCGGCCCTCACGTCCGTGTCTTCTGGCCTCATGCTAGACCCTTCCTCTCAGGCCTCAGGTCTTGTGAAGGATCCTGAGGGCTCTCAGAAATGGTTACCAGCCTGAGATGAGGCACCTCCACTGGGATCTCCATTCCTGGGTCCACTGAGGCATTGATGAAGGGCAGGTGTTCCCCAACCCCCCATTAATGGAGAGTTTGACCCTCAGTCCTTGCACTGGCTGGAGAGAACAGGTCCTTGACATCCTCTGTCAGGGCCGTTCTCAGGGTTGCCTCCCAGGACTGGCACTTTTTTTTTTTTTTAATAATGCTTTTAAATCTTCAGCTGAGGACTTCTTTTTTTTTTTCATTGCTTTTTAGAGAGAGGAAGGGAGAGAGCGAAACATCGATGTAGGAAAGATGCATCCATGGTTGCCTCCTGCACGTGCCTGGACTGAGGGTCATACGTGCCTGAACCAGGCTTGTGCCCTGACCAGGAATCAAACCCACAACCTTACAGCTTATGGGATGACACTCTAACCAGCTAAGCCACACAGGCCAGGGCTCAGGCCTGACACTTTTATGTAGAACCAAGCTGCACCCTGGGAGTTTTCGGGGCCTGTGCTTTGGAGCTACGCGGCAGATGCCATGGCGCTGGGTCCAAGGGCCCTCACATCAGGCAGCTGGCCTGCCTGGTGCGGGGATGGCTGATGACCAAGAATGTGCACTTAACACACATTCCTCCTCCAAACCCTAAGTGTATTCATAGTTTGAAACCTCAAATCAGTTTGTTCTCTTAAAAACTAGAACCACACACCCGTGAGGCAGCGTGGTGGCGGGCTCGGGTTTTTTGCACGTGGAATGGGAACACAGGGCCCTGAAGGCAAGAGCCCTGTGCTCCAGCCCGGACATGCCGCCAGGGGCCCCGTGAGCTTGGGTAGGTCCCTGCTGTCCCAGGACCTCGGCGTCTCCAGCCTTAAAACAAGGACACTGGGACCTTGAAGGGCTTACCATCTCTGAGGATTTATGATTCTTGGGGGGACAGAGATTCTGAAGTTGACTGGCTTATAGGAAAGTTTATTTGAAATCCATGAGGGCCTATGACTGCTTGTAAATGTTTAAGATGTGTTTTTTAGTAAGTCTGCATACACGCAAAGGTGGAGAGAACGGAAACGCACCTCAGGAAGCCCTTTCTGCTGGTGCCTTTGGGGGAGGACGGCAGTGAGAGCCGGGGAGAGGGAGATGCCAAGGCTGGGTCTGGGCTGCCAGGGGCCGTGGCACTGGGCGCCTGGGGGCCTCCCCATGGCTACCCGGAGTGGGGCAGCCCAGCGGCCTGGGCTCCTTCTCTGGCACCCTCAGCTCTCTCCCAGGAACGAGGGCTGGGAGTCTGCGGCCCTGACCTGCCAGCTCCCCTTGGAGGGAGTCCTGTGGACCCCCTGAGGCCAGCTCAAATTCTGCTCAGTGCCAAACAATGGGGCAGCAAGGCCCCAACTAGCCAATTTGGGGGAAATGGAGCGGAGGCAATGGGGGCCGAGCTCGGGCCTGTGACTCACCCCCACCCCAGAGTATCCGGCAACTGCAGCACCCACCGGAGCCGCCAGGTGGAGGGCCTTCGGCTTCCTGGGGTTAGATGGCTTTAGGACAGAGAACGAGTGCTGTGCTAACAACGCAGATTTAAAAAGAAACTGCTGCAAACGGTCAACCTGGTGTCAGCTGGCTGGGGAACCCCTCGGGAGAAGGACATGAGCCCACAGGGCTTCATTCTTTGCTTCCCTGAGTGCCTGTGGCCTGTCCGAGAGGCACAGAGCCGGCGCCTGACCCCATGGTGGCTGGAACCTGGCAGGAGGAAGAACCTGAGCAGGTGAACCATGTATGAGGGCGAGGTGACAAGTGGCAGATGGGGGCCCTGATAATGATGGAGGGCCGACTCAGGCACAGAGGTCAGGGAAGACCTCTCTGCGGAGGTGAATTTACTCAGACTTGAAGGGTGAGGAGGGGCCAGCGGGGGCGGGGAATCCCCAGCAGACCCAGCAGCTTGGGGCTATGACTCTAAGGCCAGAAAGGGCTAGGCTGGGGCGGGCTCGGGCTGGGGCGGTTGTTGAGTGAGTAGGGGGCTGCCAGCATCAAGGATGCCCACGTTAGGTTTTCGTGCCTGTGTGTCCTGATTGGGGGTGAGGATGTTTGGGGGGTAGATGGTTGTGTGGGCAGAGTGAAAAGAGAACTGTTTGTGTGTACCGATCAGCATCCTGGGAGTGGACAGGCCTTGCCCACTCAACTAAGCACGACATCCATGCACCTAAATGCCAGACTCTTGACTAAGAAGCTGAAAATCGTGGCTCCGCAGAACTCATTCAAACATAGATGAATTCATGGAGCCTTTCCTACATCCACCCACTTCCCCCGCCAGTCATTGTCAGGGGCTCTTCTTGTCTGTGTCCTGTTCTTGTGATGACTCATATTTCCTGTAGCCCCATTGTCCAGTTGGCCCGTAATTGTTTGTGGACAGAGTAGGCAGGAGATCCCCCTGAACTATCCTTCTCCTTCCCCCAAGGGTCAGTGAAGGAACTGGAGTGGGAAGAGGAGCTTGACTGGGTGGCACATGGCCTGAATCCAGCTCCTGGAAGTAGGGTCTGCTGAGTGGGAGGAGGGTGTGGCCGGGTCACAAGGCAGGGTCCTAGAGCATGTGGGTACAGCAGGAGGAAACAAGGGTGCTGCCCCATTTGTGGACTGCTGGGTGCTCGCCCATACCATCCTCCCAGTCTTCCTGGGTGCTAAGATCCAGTTCCATCACCAGCAACTCTGTGAAGCTTTGTCCAACTTCCTAGACCTTTCTAGGCCTTTGTCCTCTAAACTTTTGAGTTCCTGTGTCCACTTGGTTGTCCAAGCCACACACTGTAGACCCTTGCTGCTCAAAGTGTGGTCCATGCTTTGACAGCCTTGGTGTCATTTGGGGCTGGTAGAAATGCAGATTCCCTGGACCTTCGGTAAACGTTCCGAGTCAGGATCTACATTTTTAAAAAAAATATTTATTTTATTTTTAGACAGAGGAGAAGGGAGGGAGAAAGAGAGGGAGAGAAACATCAATGTGTGGTTGCCTCTTGTGCCCCCTACTGGGGACCTGGCCCGCAACCTAGGCATGTGCCCTGACTGGGGAATTGAACCAGTGACCCTTTGGTTGGCAGGCCGATGCTCGATCTACTGAGCTACACCAGCCAGGGCAGGATCTGCATTTTAAGAAGGTCCCAAGGTGATTCCTGTTTGAGAAGCAGGACCACAGACCTTCATGGGCTGCTGTCCCAGCTACTCCACCTTCCTGGGGGCGGGGGGGCCTCCAGGGCCAGAGCCCAGCCCCCTCCATGGAGGCCCAGCTGCGAAGACGACTGGCCACATAGGCAGGCACTCGGCACATGTGTGAGTTGACTTCTTTGGAGGGAGCGGGGGCGAACCAGAGAAGCAGAGGGGCAGGAAAAGAAGGGAGCATTTACAAGCAGTTCACTCAGGGCCTCGGGAACCTTGGAGAAGGCTGTGGATCTCTTGGAATGTTCTTTGTCCAAGACTTTTTTCACTTAATGAGCCCTGAACTGAGATGTTTATGAAATCAAGGCCACCACTTGGAGATGTTACGGGATTGAGAGTGCAGTGGTGGGGTAGAACCAGTCTTTTCCTGACCCCAAAGTCCCAGAGGTCCCAGACGGCTGTTTGCTTCTCTATTTCTTTTTCTAAAAGCCTGGCTTTCAAAGGGTAAAGGTCAGAGAAACCAAAATTGTGAAGCAGCACCAAGATACGTCAAGAGCCACTTCTCCCCTCCCCTGCCCCGGGCCCCTCCATCACCAGTACGCCAAGCTCGCTTAGTCATGAGGATGGAGGGACCTGCCGGCGTCCAAGAGATCAGAGCTGCGGGGAGAATGATTGCTTCCCTTGGGGTGGAAGGAGCCGCCAGGCATGCAGTGGGTTTTCAGGAAGAACCGGGTCGTGGGAGGCTGCTGCCTGGCAGAAAGAAGACTCCAGGGCAAAGGGTGACCCTGGCCCTGGGGCCAAGGCGAAGCCACATACCGATGGAGCAAAGCTGGAAAACTCTTCTGCTCAAAGGCACTGGTGCTTGTTACACACCTGCCGTTAACCTGGCCCTGACCAGGCTCTGGGAAGGTGAGAGAAGGTGCTCAGTTCAGCATCGGACCCACAGGAGTTGCTTTGTTACAATGTTTTGCTTAAATAGAACTGAGACCACTCAGCCAGCCCCTACCCCTTGGGTTGAACTCATCATCTTACTGTGCTGGGGGACACGCATAGTCTGCCTCCCACAGGCAGTCTTCCCTGGTTACTCTAGCCCTCTCTCCCGATGAAGAGCTCTATCTGCTCAGTTTATGCACAGAATAATGTACTGTCATGCGGTGGCCTGCTCCCTGCCTCCCTCTCTGGGCCCGTCTCCTCGCCGCCCCCCATACCACTTAACCAATGTCCTGCCATTCAGCTCCAAACCCACCCTATTTACCTGCTCCGAGAAGATGGAGTGGGCTCTGAACAGTCCTCCTCTTCCCACGGGCATGATGCTGAGCCTTGTCTGCAGAGGAGGCTGCAGGGGCCGGGGAGAACAACATCCTGAAAGGAAGGGCTCAGTCTTACGGAACGTTTTATATATTTGTACCAAAAACCTTAACACGGTGCTGTCTCCCCACAGCCAGAATACATGTGTCGGGAATCAAAGGGTACAAACAGGAGATGCGTCTCTTCCTGTTATGCCCAGAGATCCATGCACAGAGTGTTTGCCTCCGGTATCCTTGAGCTCCGCTGGGTTTGTAGGTTTCAGTCCCCAAGTGGGGGACCCTTCAGTCGGGGCTACAACTGGGATTCCATTAAAGTGAAAAATGAGACCTTGACACTTGGGGTTTCTTATGCCGCTGAATCAACAAAAAGCAGTTACTCTGCTGGCTGAAGTGATTGATCCTGATTACCAAGGGTAATCAATTGGGTTGCAGCTCACAATGGAGGGAAGGAAGACTATCTCTGGGCCCCAGGGGACTATGGGGTGCCCCTCAGCAGCCCCATGCCCAGTAGTATAGGCATGTCGAAAACTGCAGCGACCAAAACAGGCAGCTGACTGAGGACTCTGACTTTTTGGGACCGAAGGCTTCAGTCCCCGCACCAGGTGGAGAACCCCGGTCAGCTGAGGTCCTTACTGAGCCTGGGCGGCACAGAGCAGGGAGCAGGGAAAGGAAGCCACAGATTTCAACTGTGACCTCAAGGCCAGTCAGAGATGAGAGGATGTGCGAGCTTTGCATATTTCTCTCACTTATTTTATGCATGTGTTTATTTGTACATGCTAACTAATTCTCCTTTCCATTTTTATTTTCTATACAGTTGCTGGAAGTTAACTTTGCATTTAGTCTTCAGGTAACAGATTATTCAAACGGTCTGTGATGGATTTGAGGAGTAATTAATGCAACGACTGTTACGACTGTGTGTCTCTTCATTCGTGATAGTGCGAGAAATTCTTCACTTAGATGAAGGATAACTGTATCTTAGTAGGTGGAAATAGAGCCTTGTTTCATTGCTACATAGAAGCGCAAATGTGTGTGCAAGTGTGCATGTGGAAACTGAGTGGCTGCGGGAGTGGCCTGTGCTAGTTACTAAACATACTGCCACTCAGCTCCAAATTCAGCCCCCTGTACTGCTCTGTCAGAAGGTAGGTGGGCGTGGGCTTTGCAAATGCTTCCTTTGCCAGCTGGCATAAGGTGGAGACTGATCACTAGAGAACCCTGAAGGGATGTGCAGGAGGAAGAGATTTCCTCTTCCTGGTGCCAGTGCGTCTCCCTTGGCGGGCTCTGAAGAGTGCGCTTTCTGCAGCACTCAGCCCTGCAGAGGTTGGCTTTCTGGGCGCCTGGTTCCTGTACGTGGGCTGCAGCCAGAAGTGCCCAGTGCCCAGCGTCTCTCCCTGGCATGTTCTCCAGCGGTGTCATAGTGGAATTTGACCGGCAAGGCACCTTCACACGAACAGTCTTCCCGATGTCCCCCCAGACCACTCCGAAGTGAGTGCAGAGGTGTGGCACCTCCCTGAGCTCTGTGGGGGGCACCCGAGGACCCAGAAATGGAATAAACTGGATGGGAAGACAAGGGACAAAGTTCCTCCGTCTGGCATAAAATGGAGTGAAAGGTTTATTTGGGGGATGAAGAGCAAATGCAATTTTGGAAGCCAGTGAAGAAGTCAATAAAAAACTATTTCCTCTGCATCTCAGGGTGGGATTGAAGATGCTATAGGTCACAGAGCTGGGGGTCAAGAAGAAAAGCCAGACATGAAGTGGGGAGAGCAAAGGGCAAAGGAACCCGCGTGTGATGATTAATTTTGTCTGCCAGTTTGGTTGTGCTGCAGTAGCCACTCATTTAATCTCACACTGATTGAGGTGTAGCTAACACCTGCAATCAGTGAAGGAGGTTCCCTTTGATACTGTGGATGGGCCATGTCCAATCAGTTGAAGGCCTTAAGAGTAAAAATGGAGATTCTCCAGAGAAGACATTCTGCGTCCATACTGCAGCATCCAGTCCTGTCTGACCCCAGCCCCGTCACGGAGGCCGCAGGAGCTCAGCCGGCCCTGCTCCTGCCTGTGTTCCTAGCAGCACCGAGCCCTGGGCTTGGCCCAGAGTGGATGCTCGATAAATATTTCCTGTCTGGAAACGACAACCATCTGTCGGAGTCGGTGTGAACAGAGCTCTGCCTTGGGGCAGGGGTGGAAGCTCAGGGACTGAGGAGGGCCCTTCCTGTCCTTAGATCCTGTGACAGTGAGCGGGAAGTTCTCCAGGTTGTCGGGAGACAAAGTAGGAAGGAAATCTGAGATCTGTAAAGTAAACTATGAAAATTTAGGAGGCGTGCTGGAGGAGATGTAACTTCGGAGAGAGACCCTGAAACTTCAGCCTAGCTGGTGTGCTTGCTGCAGGTGGGGACTTAACGTTGGCTGTTCTGATGGGTCAGGCACTTTCTTAGACCTTCACGTGTATTAACCCCTATCACAGCTGCCCTTCGAGGTAAGTTCTGTTATGAGCCCCGCCTCACAGGTGGGAAAGGGAGGAACAAAATGGGTACATGGCTGGAGAAAGGTACGCTTTCCAGGCACATGTCATCAGGCGAAGGGAGGTGAGCCCTCGGTCTATCATGGACCACCCCTTGTAGTTTCAGGAGTTTGTCAAGAAAACCCCACAGGCCTGAGAGAGTTCCCGGTCCCCTCTGGAACCTGGGGTGTGCTCCCGTCAGTCCTGGTGGTCCTCAGTGCAGGGGCAGATTTCCGTGCAAACCTTTTGACTCAGAGCTGCAGAGCTGCCTTTGTGGCTACATGTGCTATTCATAAAGTCTGCATTTTCCACAGGACGGGGTTGCCAGAGCATTTTGGCCCGAACTCTACAAGCGTTCAAGAATTTCGGCTGAGAAACGCTGTTCACAGATTACGCAGCCTCCTCCACCCTTCCCACGGCTGTGAAGTTTGGCACGGGTGTTCTGTTACTGGTCCGGGATCAGATTTGGAGTTTTATTTTATTAATACTTTTTTCGCAAGGACTTGGAGGGGAGGGGTTGTGGACCAACTCTGCTTTCTCCAGGTTTATCATTGTTCCCTGTTGACATCCACATTTGGCCTCTTTCTGTCATTTTTGACCTCATTTGCCACGTTGACGCGTGTGTTCTGTGTCGTGAGGTCTGGTCTGCGCGGTGCATGGACATGAGTGTGACTATAGGTGAAGGAATATGCATATAGTCTATACATTTTCAAACTTACTGTGAATTTGCAACCACTGTGTTAGCTGGGTTTAAGAACTGTGTTTCCACTAATTTTTCCTAAATCAAAATAACCTTGACTTGAATGCTGGAGCCTGGTGTTGGGGGATTTGATCTTGGTCATGTTGGGGCTCCTACCTTGTCCACCCCCTTCCCTGGGCCGTGAGAGCTCTGAGGACCACACTGGCCACCTTACCCAAGGCCATGGGCTCTGGGTCGGGCAGCATTGCTACGTTTGTGCCCAGCTGGGCATCAGATTGTTGCTAAGGCCGAGAGCGCTGGGTCCTGGGTCCTGGGTCCTGCCCTCCACCCCCTGTAGCTGTTTCTCCTGGAGGAACGCTATCCTGCCGTAGTCCCAGGACATTGGACTTTGTCAGTCATGGAACCCCTGGGCCACCATCTTCTAGTTCTGAGGCTGTCCCCTCTCTGTTATGGGTTGTATGGTGTCTCCTCGAAAACAGGTGTGTTGAAATCCAGCACCTCAGCATGTGACCTTATTTGGAAATGGGGTCATTGCAGACGTAGTTAGATAAATTAAGGTGAGGCTATACTGGAGTCGGGTGGGCCTCTAGGAGGGAAAAGAGACACAGTGACACGCGGGGAAGATAGCCATGTGGCGACAAAGACAAAGACAGAGATTGGAGTTAGGCAGCGGCAAGCCAAGGAACGCCAAAGATGGCTGTTGCCAGCAAGCCACCAGGAGTCAGCGAGAGTCAGGAAGGGTTTCCCTGCAGATTTCAGAGGGAACATGGGCCTGCCGGCACCATGACCTCAGCCTTCCAGCTTCTGGAATAGTGAGACAATAAATTTCCATTGTTTTAAGCCACCCAATTGGTGGCACTTTGTTACAGCAGATCTAGGAAGGTAAGACATCCTCCACACCAGGGTACCTCAGACATGTCCACACCCTGTCTTCCCCAAGGTTCCAGCCTAACCCCTCCTCCTGGGGCATGTGGACTCATTTTGGTGGGAGGCACCCTTCTCCGAGGGGCAGGGCTGCCAGTCCAGGCTGAGACCAGCCACTTTTCTTCTGTTGACCGATCCTGTTACTGATCAGTCTAAGCAAAACTACATTGTATGTCATACAATATGAAGTTTGCCACCGCCATCCAAACCTATGAATTTTCCTTTTAGTTTACCCTTCCACTGTAGAGACCAAACCGAGACCCAGGTTTGATCAAGGGTATTTCTCAGAACGCTGACGGGGCAGGGCTGTGGGAAACTAAGACTTGTGAATGTCAAATGCTTGCGAAACACAGACTCTCATGCTTTTATGGTGCATGACAGCCGGAATCAGGGCATGAGCTATGGGATAAAGAAAACCACCAGTCAGCGTCCTGCCCTTTGTGTACCCAGAGAACAGTGTGGGGGTGTTGTTTTACCTAGCCTCGGGCCCTGCGCGTAGCTCTGAGTTTTGGTCTTCTCTCTTTGGTGCCTTTTCCAGAAAGTCTCAGCCCTGAATTTCTCGCCCCTGACCCCTCATCCGCCCTTGGCATTAGGGCCACCTGTCTTGCCGCCGTTCAGGCTTTCAGACCGGCCCCGGCTTGTATGGACCTAGCCGTGGGCCGCTCGTCTGTCCCTGCTCCATGAACCGGGGCGAACATGGCAGGGGTGGGGGGTGGGGCATGGGCTGAGAAGAGGTGAGGTCTTCAGGCTCCAGAGAAAGAGAGGAGGGATTTTTCCAGAATGGCCAGTGGGCCACCCAAGTTATGATCAAAGAGCAAACCTTTGGGCGAGAGGAGCAGGACCAAGCCTCCGCTCTGAGACTCAGGGCTGGGTTGTTAGTCTTCCCAGAACTGCTGACTGAGCAGAGGCTGTGTGCCAGGGGCCATGGTCTGAGAAGAGTGACGGACAGACCAGACTGAAGTCCCTGCCCTCTGCCTTTACTGGCTCACGAGTGGCGGTTGACAAGAGAATAAGCAGGGAGATGGTGGGGCCGGGGGGAGGTTCTATACTGGAAAGATTAGAAACCGTCTGGGGAGTGGAGTACTCTGGCAGAGGACAGGTGACGTGGGACAGAGATGGCACAGTGCCTACTGCCAGGGGCGTGTGTTCCTGGAGGGCTGGCATCAGGCCATGGGGTGGAGTTTAAATCCCCTGTGGAGACAAGATGCTGGCTGTGGTGGATCTTGTCAGGAGCATGTCCATCAGCCTTCTGGATGTTCCCAGTGATGGGGATGGGATTAATAAAACCTTCAGCTAAACGGCATCTTTCAATGAGATCTGAAGGAAACGGAGACACGTAAATAGAAAGAGAAGGGCTGGAAAGAAGAAAGGCTAATGCTGGCTTCCTGGCTGCCACTCCACAAAGAACACAGTCCGCAGGCCTGACAGGCAGGCCTCTCCCTGGGAGCCTGGGAGCGACTCACACAAGGACCTGTCTTTTCAGTTGCATAAAGCACCTGGGGTCTCGCAGGCAGGTTTCTGTATCGGGAGGTCTGTGACAATTCCGGTGCTGGCTTCTGGTGGGGTCACTGTGGGAAACAGCCGTCACAGACTGAGGTGCTAAGACTGGGAGTGGGCAGTCCCCACGTGGGCTCTCTCAGTCCTTGTTTTAGAGTTCCCAGTAGCCCAACAGGCCCTACTGTGTTCTGAGTGAAGAGCTGCGGACTGTGTACGTGGTCCGGACGCCCTACCTGCTGGTTTGTGCCACAAGCAGGCTGCTACAGGCAACAGCCGGCTAGAGGAACACGCCAGCCTGATGGACCAGCACCCAGGGGAGCCCTGTCCTCACTGCAAGGCTCCCAGTCTTTTACAGAAAGCCCTGATTCGGGTGCCTTGAATCAACCACTGGTTTCATTCAGAATATAAGATATGCAACCAGTATCACACACACGTGAACTTTGAGGTTCACCCTTTGCCATGTGTTTTTGCAGGCTGTTAACTGATGTTACTCTGTCTGCACTGTAATGACCAGATAATTCCCTTCTTGAGACATTCTTTGAGGAGAAGGGTTCTGGTCTGGCTCGTTGTTCTTAGGAGTCAACTCCAGCCAAGAAGATGCTCTCCTTGTCCTGCTGCGAGCCGGGAATGCTTTTCCCACTTCGGAGCCTCGGGTTTTGTTCTTTTCCATCAGTACTGCTTTATTGGGTGGAGTGGCTCACAGACAGACACTGTTTGTGGGAGTGTGTGTGTATGCATTCATGTGTGTGTGTGTCGTAGCCAGGATTCTGAGTGCTTAACCCAACTTCCCGCAATGACAACATCTTGCAAAACCATCATAAAATACCACAACCAGGATATTGACGATGGCACAATCGAGCTGCGGAAGAGCTCCATCCCCGCAATGACCCCCACCCTCCACTCCCATCTAACCCCACCCCTGCCCCCCAGCAATCGCTTCCCTGTTCTTCGGTTCTGAGATTTTGAAAGACATGGCTTTTCACCAGGCCAGCTTGGGTGAAGTTGGCTCACTGGTGTCCTGAGCCCTCTGCCCTTGGCCAGATATAAAGTTAAAAGTTAGTATCCACTCCCTACACAGTCAACATTGTGCCAAGGGGGCCAGCAGTGCGGGCTCCACTGGCAGACTTCTACCTGTAGGAATTACTAGCCAAGTGACCTAAATAAGACAAGTCACTGAACCTTTACAGGGACAATGGAGATGCTAATAATAGAACTCAGAGGGTTGTTGAGGGGTTAACTGAGTTGATAGGCCCAAGCCTTAAGGACAGCACCTCTCAAGCTTTCCTGTCACATGTGCCACCTGGACCCCGTGAGGGGGCCTGAGAGCCCGCATCTCTAACGAGCCCCCCCAGTGTCGCTACTGCAGCCTCAGACTGCACTTTGAAACCGGGACTCGAACGAGCGAGTGGCACAGAGTAAACGCTCAGGAATGGCTGCTGGTTTTTCTGGTATGAGCCTGAGCTGCATTGGGTAGAGCCTGGAGCAGTGAGCCTGGGCTCCAAGGTTCGGAGCCTGGCATGCCCCTTGCACTGCCGCCCCCACGGCCAGACTGGCCCCCGAGAAGAGGGCTGAAGGGCAGCCCTAGCTGACACGGGTTCTGTGAAGGCAGGTGTGCCCCTGGCCCAACCCCCACCCCGTGCTGGTTTCTGTAGGAAGAGGCACACCCCGGGAGCCACTCCCCTTTACTGGACTCTCCTGCCGTCAGAACAGGCTGCTCCCCTCGTCATGTGGGCATGCGCGTGGGGGTGAGCCAGCAAGACCGCCTGCACCTAGGCGGCCGTGAGCAGCTCCAAACGGCCAAAGGTTCACTTGCCCTTAATATATCGGGGACAATAATGGGGATGAAGGTTGTGTCCTGGGAGCAACCTTATGATATGTGCCCCTCTGGAGTCTTGTTGCCATGGTTACCTGTCCTGAGCGGACAGCCTTGGGGAAGGTGAGCAGGCTGCGATGTTTCTGCCCAAAGCAAGTTCAAATGCCAGCTTTTAGGCATGAAGTCCCACAAGTGACACAGCCTGATTATAAAAATGCCAACAGCACATGAGTGCATGAAACTAACTGTGTCACTGCTTCCCCTTCCCTTCCCCCACAGTCCTCTCGAGGAGTGACCACTGTAGTGTGTGTGCTCCCAGTGCCAGCTTTGCAAAGGCGCAAATACATGCTAATATAGAAGCAATGATGAGTCACACTGTACACATTGTCTACAACCTCACCTTGTTCTTTGCACTTCAAGATAAACGCTGACCCTTTTGCCCATACCATCATGGAGACCCGCCTCATCCTTTTTAACAGCAGCGTGCGGCGGTGCGGAGATGCCACGGCACCAAGACATCGTGCTTGCTTCTGATGGACATTTCATGTATCTCTACATTTTCAACTCTACAGGTTGCAGTGAACATTCTCCAGGACAGGTGCCTGAAAGTGGACGTGCTACAGCTAACGGTAGGTGTGTTTATGTTTCTACAGGTGGTGACCTCTCCAAAGACAGTACCTTCTGTTTACCTTCCACTTCCACTGCATCTGTGTCCACTCGACACGTCCCGGCTTCATCAGGGTACTGCAAACTTTTTCATTTTTGTCAGTCTGCTGGGGGGGAGATAATGTCTTGTGCTTGTTTCACATGGCGTTTCTCTAATCACTAGAGAGCTGATCATTCCTTCCGATGTTCATTTGCCACCTGCAGCTCATGGAATCCGGTTTCTTGCAGCTGCCTGGCCGCCAGCTCAGCTCACCCCTGAAGAGGCACCGCCAACTTCTGCACCAGAGGAGGTAGGCTGTATTTATTTGTTTACGTAAAGACTCAGCTGCAGAAGCAGTCGCCGCAGCCCCCAGAGGGCCTGCAACTCATGTTGGAAGGGAGAAGAAAGCTTCCCTGTGACACCAGGTTCTTTCTGCCCTGGGAGCTGTTAATCGTCATTCTGTGTCTGCGACGGCGCAGCTCCAACCAGCCCGCCGGGGTCCAACAAGAGGGCCATTCATATATGCACAAGGTCCTGAGGCAGTGTGGTGTGGCCACTGGGAAGAGCCCTGGGACTGGGGCCAGCAGACCCAGGTTCAAATCCCAGTTCTCTCTGTGATGGGCACGAGCGACAGTCCCCTGGCTCTTGTCCTGTATGCCATCTTGCAGCTTTTGACCTGCCTCACCCTGTCCTGAAGCCTTGCTGTATGCTGGCCTCTGTGGCACTGTTTTTGTCAGACTCTGTGATGAGCACTCTACTCCTGTGCCCTTGAAGGGTCCTCTTCTGGGTGCCCTCTGTGTCTTCTATACATTCAGTTCCTCCCAGCAGCACCCACAGCGGCAGCTTCGTCATGTCTCCAGGCAGTTGGTTCTGAGCAGGAGCTCTCTCCTGGGCCCCTGCTCACACACCACCGCCCCCTGCCATGCGGCAATGCCGCCTGGGGCTCTGGTCCCAGAAACGCGCACGAGGTCCACATCGGAGCGTGTTTCTCCCTAAGGCTTCTCCTCCCGTGTGTCAGGCCTTAGTAAATGGCATTGACTAGTCACTTGAGCCAAAGACCTCAAGAACCAGCCTTGGGTCCTCAGCTCTGTGGCTGGCAACTTTCCACGGCTCCCCGCTGCCCACTGAATGAAATCTGGGCTCTTCGGAATTTTTCCTAACTCATTCTTACTTTCCTCCACTGGCTTCCTACATTCCTGCGTGTATCCTACATTCCAGTCCAACTGAGATACTTACAGTTACTCAAATAATCATGCCCTTTCTGGTCTTTTCCCCTAGAGAGCAGAAGTTTTCAACTCTGGCACTATTGACATCTTGAGAAAGATCATTCTTTGCAGGATGGCGGGGGTGGGGGGCTGTCCTGTGCGCTGTAGGATATTTAGCAGCATCCCTGACCTCTGCCCAATGCCTCACCTCCCCAGTCATGACAATTGAAAATGTCTCTAGACATTGTGTCAGGTTCCCCTGGGAGACAACATTGCCTCCTGTTGAGAACCACTGACCTAGATTCGCATTGTGTCAGCTGCATGGAAAGCCCTCTCCCATACCTGCCACCCCTAATTGGTAGTGAAGTGACAAATTGAAAACAGCAAATTAGAGAAAAGTATGCACTGTAATTCTTATGTGAGGACTGGAATAGAATATGCAAAGATGAACAGGGTTATGTAAGCTGTGTTTCCTTGGGCTCCACTTGTGGGTGGTTAAAAATGAGGCCATTTTTTATAGAACCAACGTGCATTTGGCTGTCTTCCACCTCCCCCTGCTGTTGTAAGATTCTGACCCCAGAAATTCCTGGGTGCACTTCATCTCTGTGGCTTCACGAAAGAATCCTGTGATAGACGAGTTCCTCTGGTGTGGAACCCTCCAAGCCTCACACACCTATCAGGCTGGGCGATGCCCATCTGCTGAAAATGGGGCATCTGCCAAGCATTGAGCTTCTCCACCAAGAACACCAATCCCTGTGGTCTCAAAGTGACCCTGGAGCTGTGTGAACCCCCATGCTGCCACGGTGTCTTTGTGTTCAGTGCACAAGGGTGGACACGGGATTCCAATGAAACTGCTCTGTGCTGCTTGGACAGGTGCCCATGGAAGCCTTGGTCTGGGACTTGATCAGAGGGACAGATACTATGACAGACTCCATGTTCCAACAGCTTGGCTTTGTTACTGACCAGGGCACCGTGCCTGAGGCCCTCCCGCAAGGCCCCTGGTGCCTGCCCCGCCGCCACCTGGACAGGTCTGAACCCCCGGGGGGAGTGCGGACCAGTCTGCTGCAATGGGAAGTGCGATGATGACCTTTTTATATCAAATTTTCGTAAACTCTCTTGTTATTTTAAAGAAATATTTGATCTACTCTCAAGTCCTGCCTCTAAGACTTCTGAGCTTCCTTCCATCAGACCCCCTACTCCCACCATGATGGAACATAGGTTCTCACTCTCCTTCCAGGTCCCACACTGTGACCCTCTCATGGGACCTTAAAGGGGCATGTCTCTGCAGCCTGGTTATTGGGGTCCCTTTCTCTCCACCGCTAACGTGTGTACACCTTGAAGAGACAGAGTGCCGTAACCCACTGCGGGTGCCAGCTGTGTGGCCTCCATGGGTGGCTAACGTTCACCACGTGCCGAGAACTATAGGGGACACAAGGTCCTTCCCTGGGCCATCCAGGACACAGAGACGTTTGACCTGCTCTGCCACCATTTCACTGGGACCCTGGTGCGCTCACCAAGCTCCTCCATGTCCGGGTGCGATCCATAACACGGGAAAGAACCGCCGCCCCAGGGACCCAGCAAGGCTTTGTGGCTAAGTGCTCTGAACCATTGAGAGGAAACCGTCTCCATTTAGTCGATGACTATTTTCAGTATCCTGTGCATTTTAGACCAGAAAACAGCAGTGTGGTTTTTCGGTAAAATACCCCAGTGATCGCCTGTCTTCAGATATCTTTCACATAAAGAGCTTATATTCAGGAAGGACTCAGCAGGTTGGAAGTGAGGATTGAAACCCAACTCCAGTCGCTCCTGGCCTAGGTCCCTCTGCTGCTCAGATGTTTTGCTGCAGTTCTAGGGAGCTCCTGGAAGCAGGGGCCAGCCCGCAGCCGTGGCTGAAAAACCGGGGCCCTTACCCTGGGACACAGAGGCTCTGGGGAGATCCAGAAAGAGATTTGATTTCTAGTAGAAGCCTGTTGTTTAGGAAATCAGAGGAGGATAATGTAGGGGCAGGAAGCACCATCGTTCAGGAGCCCTGCTGAGAGCTGTAAGTGATCTGGGGATTGTAGGTGCTGCTTCTCAGGAGGAGGAAAGCAGTTTCCCCACCCTCCCCTTGTTGACTTGGAGGGCCGAGGGCATGGAGGGTGGTGACCACAGCGAAGCAAGGAAGGGGTTTGGATGGAACGTGTAGCTATAACTATGCCTTGCCCGTGCAGAATTACAGAAAGAAAGTTTGTGATGGTGAGTTTCCCAGGAAATACAGTACCAGCCCTGTGAGCAGGTTTTGAAAAAAGTCTGATTTGGGAAGGAATCTTTCTAATGGGTGTTGCATCTTTCCTGGCTCCTTAAAAGGAGGATGTGGAACAGCACTTTGCTTCTTCCGTAGTTCAGCTCTGTGGCCCGTCACTTGCACCCTGAGCTTTAGCCGGTCTCACGGGCTCTGAGACGTGCCCCATGCATTTCTGCCTGTGAGCCTCATGCTCTTGTCTGTGCCTGCCTGCGGCCCGCACGTCCACAGCTCTGCATTCTCCTACCAGCACTCTGCTTGGCATCGAGCACACACAGTGAGTGCCAGAAAAACATCTTTAACGAATGACTTAGGGCCATAGAAACCCCTGCTGTTATTAGATTCTGTCCAGTTGGCAAAGCACGTCCATTGTCTTTTCTGAAACAATTTCCTCAGGAGCGCCAGTGAGCGGAAGCCCCGCCCACACAGCGCTCGCTCTACACACGCTTCGCTGCCTCCTCCTTTGTCCCTCACAGCACCGGGTGTCAGAGGCATAAGGATGGATCAGACCTGGTGCCTCTCCTCAAGGAGGTCGTGACCCACGTTAACATAGAGCAAGTGAACACAAGTCAGCATGGCAAGTGCCATACTGAAGTAGGTCCCATACACCACGTTGGTTGAAGAGAGAGGGGTTCTCCTGTACTTAATGGCCTAAGACAAAAGCGTATTTAAAATTCTCTCTGATTTCCACCATTCTTCTCTTTTTTCATACTGTCACTTCCTGATGTACCCGGTTCACCTGCTTCCTCACAGCACTGGGTTTCAACTCTGCCTGGCTGCACACTGCAGGCCCCCGGGGGCCCGTTTCATCCCCACGTGGAGCCCGTGCTGAGAGATCCTGATCTGATCAGTCGGAGTGGATCCCAGACGCCCAGCTGATGCTGACGGGCAGCCAGGGGTTAGAGCAGGCAGTTCTGAATCTGTAGATTCTGACGGGGCTGGGGGATGACCCTCGTCTCACCTGTGCAGTGAAGTGCAGGGGTTTTGTGACAGCTGTTTCCTGAGCACAGACTCTATTTTTCAGTCTCAGGGGTGTGAGGACCAGTCCTGGCCCCCGTGCAAGTTGCAACAGCCATGGAAGAATCCAACAGTGGAACAACTCAGCAACAAGAAATGCACCCCAACCCCGTCCAGATGTCTTAAGCCTGTAGGCAGTCACGATGGGCTTGAGGTTATTACTGGTCAGGAGTTTAAATTTCCAGCTCATCAACGTCGGTGCTAGGAAGGGGCCACAGAGTCTATCATAAGGACCAAATCATCAAAATTCAGAAGTTTATATACTAAGAAGCTCTAAGATCTATGGTTTGAAAACTGAATATGAGCTATTCATGCACCCAGAAAAGTTAAATATATAAACTGACATCATAAAATATATCTAGCTGAGCCTGAAACCTAATTTCTATAAGGTCGTCTCTCAAAAGCCAGCCTCATCAGGCTCTGGCTTCATCCGGCTGCCAGCGGCGTGAATCCGTCGAGCAGCCACCTGGTGCCGGCTGGCACACTCAGGTCACATCACTGCAGTCCACTGGCAGATGTTTACTGAGCACCTGCTATGCGCCTGGCATAGCGGGACACGGACATGGATAGACACAGATGTTGCCTGTGAGGTGCTCTAACATATGAAGCATGGAATCATGGCCACCAGGTGACTCACAGCGGTCTCCTCCAGCCCAGAAGCTCACCCCGATCAGCAAACAAGGGGGGAAAACATCAACAGGGCAGGGAGCCCTTTAGGGCTCTGTCCCCTGAGCCTGAAATGCAGGGCACTTAGCCTTCCCTGCCTTCACCCAGGAACGGGTAACACGAGCAGCGTCAACTGCGTGAGGAGAAAGAGATGAAATACTTAAGAAGTCACAGCTGGGTGACAGGGAAGACAGGTGCTTGTGTGATATTAATATAAAATAATATGAATGGCAGCCACCCTTCGGTAGGTGTCACTGTGTGCTGAGCACAGTGTTGAATACATCACGCTCGTACCTTACCCCCATCGATGGTGTCAGTGCACCTACCATTTTAGCTCGGAGGGACCCGAGGCTGTGCGAGGTCCGCAGTGTGCCAGGGATCACATGGCCCATAAGGAGCCTTCCTGGAACCCAAACCCAGGCCTACCTTGTCTATAGCCTGCTGTGCATCCTGAGAAATAAGGAATGAAGGAGATTCTCTGGGCCTGGACGGGGCAGAGGACACTTCTGGACAGAAGCAGACCCCGAGACAAGGCTTTGAGCAGGAGTAGGTTATGGGGAGGTGATCCCAGGAAGCACCGGGCAGGGGAGCTGTGATGGAAGATGGGGGAGGAAAGGACACCGGCTAAGGGTGACTGGGTGTCAGTCCCCTGGACACTCAGGGAGGTGATGCACACCCCGCCTCAGTTATCCTACCTGGTAAAGGGGACGAAACTGGACATACCTGTCACCATGCCACCACCTGTCATTCATGGAGGGCTCTTCCAGGGGCACTGACTCTCAGGCACTCTGGCTGCTGGCAGAAAAGCCTGGGGTTCTCAAGAGCAGCCTCAGGCAGAATCTGGGTGAGCACACTGCCCGAGGCCTGGCTCAAACTGTGGCCCCAGGTGGCCCGGGGGCGAAGGACGGATGCAGGTCCTCGCCTGAGCCACGCTGGGGAGGCAGCACGGCCTTGTGCTTCAGGACCCACACCACCTGCTCCTCCTCAGAACTAGATGTCCAGGCTCCCTGGGAGCGAGGTCAAGCCCAGCAGAGAGGAACCTCTTCTCCATACGTAGCCATGGCTACTTTGCCAAACTTCCCCTGTGACCAGAATGATGTCCCAGTGATTCGGAGGTCAGCAGTCTGGGAGTTTGTGAGTAAACCAGTGGAGAAGCCTTTCTAGACAACCCCTACAAGCTGTGCCAGATTTCAGGGCAGTGGGCTTGGGTTTCAACGTTAGCTCCGATAATGTCCACCAGGCCAGTTTTTCTGAGCTCTTATTGCCCGGCTGGTCTGCAGCGCCCCATCTTACCCAGCGCAGGTCTGGGGCACTCTCTGGGGAGCACGTGTGCCAACAACCCATTGTGTTGCCCTTGTGCAAGTTTGTGAACAGAGTTGATGCCCTGAGGCCTCCCAGAGTGGGGTCCCAGGTGGTCTGCTGCAGCCTTTTGCAGGGCTGGACCCATGGCACGGACAGGAGCACGGGCTTGGGGCCAGGGCCCAGGGCGGTCCTGCTCTGCTGGCTGCTGGCGGCATCCCTGTGGGCAAATCGCTGCCATTTTGACACTCAATTCCCTCACTGGTAGGATGCGGATAAAAATAGTCATTTCTCTTTAGTGTGTTGTGAGACTTAAGATAGTGCACACGCCGTGCTTTGCGTGGTGTGCAATACGTAGAAGCACTCCATTAATGTCAGTATCATCACTTTGCCCCAACAGGGATCCCGCTCGGTGGGGGCAGGAGGGAGCACTCGGGGCTTCGTGAGCCTCCTGGCAGCGGCCCTGACGCCGGGAGCAGATGCTCTTTACCCGCCTCTGTCTGCAATTGTCAGGCTTTGTTCTCTTCCACAATTAGACATATCAGGTTCAAAAGGCGCATTGTCTGACACTAATGAATAGATTAGCCTCCCTCCCCAGATGGAGGAGACTTTCTTTATCAAGCCTCTTGAAATGTTTATGATGTCCCAGAGAGGGAAGTTTAGGGAGCCACTTCTAAGTAAACCATTCATCCCTGCCGCACCTGAGCCCCACCCTTGCCTGAGAGATGGGAGCCTGCGGCTGGGGTGCGGGGATGGGCTTGGAGGTCAGTCAGGGGCACATGCGCTGGGTACCCGTGGGCTGACCCCTAACTGGCTGTGTTGGGGGAAAATGAAAAGCCTGACCCTGATGTCAGGGGCCAGGATAAAGGACAAAGGAGCTAGAGTAAGGAAAGCCATGCCTTCCCAGCTTGGGCTCAAGTTCACAACTCACAGGTCTGCTCAGGCTGGTTCGGGCTGGGCCTCAGGGTGCCAGGCCAGCCCAGCTCTGAGGCTGGCAGGCTGGTGGTCAGCGAGGAGCCGGTGGGCACTGTGCTCTTGCCTTCCCTCTCTAGAAGGCCTGCCTGCCAACTGCGGTGCCCTTGGCTGAGTCTCTCTGACTCGGACACAGTGTCAGCCTCTAGGCGAGTGTGTACTCAGGCCCATTTCCTGCTCTGGTTTGGGGTGCTGACCTCTTAAGCCAATGTGCTATGTTTGAAGGGATGCTGTGTCTTCCCAAAGAAACCCAACCAGTGGTCTGTTTCCTTCATCCCAGACATGTATTCCAGCTGTCTGTTGGGGGCGGGCGGGGCAGACCTGTGAGCTGGCAGGGGGTCCCTGCTCCCACCAGGTGGAGAGTTCTTCCTCCCCAGATTTTGATGAGATCCCACCCTTTCTCACTTTCCCTGCAGAGGGCAAGCAGACCTTGGAGGATGCAGAACTTAAAGATGTTTCCAAAAAACTGAGCATCATATCAGAGTGTTTTAAGAAACACAATAGGATTTCGTATTTATTCTTCTATTTTCATAATAGAGTTCGACCTATCCTCAAATGAACTGTCTTTTAAATTATCTGTCAGATCACACAACAGAAGGCATTAGGATTCTTTTTCCCTCTCCGGAATTAACATTTTAATTTTAGCAGCAGAGTTAAGAGAAAAACACTGAAACAAGGGATCTAGCGTTTCAAGAGAAAATGATGGAACTTTTAAAACAGAGATGCTCACCAGGACAGCACCCCCCACCCCACCCCAGTCCCTGGTTTGGTCAATTTGTAGGAACTGACCTTCTCAGGATTGGAGGTCTGAGCAAAGCCAACCACGAGCTTCCAAACTGATTTTCAACCCAAAATTTGAACAGTTCTCAAGTGCTCCTGAGACCTGGCGCTATTAACACTGAAGAACAAGGAGAAGGGAAAGTGAGTGTGTAAGAGGCGATTTATGACCGAAAGGAAGCTGCAAGCTCAGAAACTTGTACGCCACCCAATCACAGAGCCCGCTGGAGACGTTCCAGGGGGGAGACGGAGAGAATATAAAGAAGAACACTTCCGAGGGATATTAAAGCTCACAGAAGGGGGTAATGTGGGCTCCGGGCCTGAAACGAGCGAGGAGGAGCAGCCCAGGTTGAACTTCCCGTAACCACAGCCGACTTCCGCGCGGCTGTCATCGGCGCCTGAGACACCCACGAGCCTTTCCTTCTATTTATTTCTTACCATTCGTCCGTCACCAGGAAGGTTATATGGCAGGAAGGGAGACCCCCCCCCCAGGGTGTGGGACTGTGACTGCTGCTGCCCCAACCCGCGGTCTCATCTCAGGTGGCGGGTTCTCGGGTGTCAAGGCTGACTCCAGCTGCTAAGCTATAAGCCCAGCCATGGCCAGGTCAGAATGGAGGTGACGCAGGGCAGTGAGGTTGGGCGGGCCCGGCCTAGCCAGGTGTTCTGGGAATGGACATCTAACCTCGCCCTGTTTTTCACAGTATTTGCAGAAGTTATTTATTATTTACAGCTTTATTGAGGTAAAACTGATATAATGCACATAAAGTGTACAACTTGCATACTTAATATGTGCACATCTGTGTGTACAGATGTGCTGTGTACATATGTGCCTCTACTTGAAGGACTGAAGAGAATCAGCCCATCCACACAATGTTTTGGCTGCATGAGGGGCATTGGTGTAGGATAGACACCAACGCCACTCCTTTGGGGTGACACAAACAAGCGGAGGCGAAGCTGCTGAGATGGGCTCCCAGCTGTCAGTCCTTGAGAGGTAGGAGGTGGGACCAATTGCAATATAACCCCCATTCTCCAAATGGCCAGGTTCACTTCTAAAAATGAACAGCAGGCAGTCATCCAATCCAGGGAGTCAGGACAGTACTTTATACTGGGGCGGTCCCCTGCAGGGTCAAGTTATGCGACCAGGAGTCACTGGGGAGGTGCAACATATCTGGATTGTTATGATGATTATTTCTCACCATTTACCAGTACAGCTTCACAGAAGTCACCCTAGGGTTAAATGGGGGAGGCTGGAGGGGGCTCGTCACTGGAGCGCTCTGGCCCTCTCTGCGTTCTGCGGTCCCGCTGGGGAAGCCTCTGAAGGGCTGACCAGAACGGCTCTCCACTGCTCACCCTGCTTCCACTAGCAGCCTCGGTCTCAGCCCCGCACTGCCCAGACCGCGCCTCCGAATAATGCATGTTATTAGAGCGGGAGTGGAGGAAATGGTGTGTGTTTAATCAGTATGGGCCAAGGAACAGGGTTGGGGGAGGGCAGGGGTGTGGACGGGCCTGGGAGTGAGGAGAGGTCTAGGACGTGGAGAAGAGCCAAGCCGCATAAAGACACACTTTATGGTGTGGTTAGGCCCCGAACTATTGGCATCGTGTGTTGACTGGTCCCCTAGGACTTCCAAGAGCTGGGAAGTGCCTCCACTCCCAGTCTCCCTTTCTGCCAACTGGCATTCTTGCTGACGTAGCAATTCTGAGAAATCTACCTCTGATCCAGCTTGGAATGCTTGAGTCCCGTGTCCGTAAGCGGGGTGAGGAAAGGCCTGGCTTGGCTAGCTGTGGAGGCAGAAGTTGTGTTTGGAGGGAGCACCCCCACCCCCACCCAGTTGTGTTGAGGAGCTGGGTGGTCAGCAGCACCAAGGCAGGGCGAGACCAGGCATTGGGACATCTTCCCAGAAACGGGCCTGGTGGGCAGGTCCGCCCATCGTCATCACCCTGCTTCTGAGCGGAGGACGCCTGCCACCCCACACTCTGCAGTCCTCTGTCGCGAGACTCTGGGCCAGCGCTGAAGGGCAAGCTTCCTGGGTGGGGCCTGCGCTCTGGAAACGGCCCCTTGGAGCACGCACGCAGGGAAACCCTGTAAACATCGTTTCTCCTTCATGCCAGGCTTGGACCCAGATGTCCTTACGGGTTTGAAATGGAAAAGAAGTCACATGCTCCCTGCAACGTCAGCGGGCCAGAGGGTAACCTTGAACTCTGGTTTCAGCGCTGTGGCCTAGGACGTTGGCCTGGAGGAGACTCCGAGCTGAGTGCTGGCGATCATGTAACACCGGGCGTACTTACACGCTTTCCTCCTCCCCTTTGTAAAGGCAGTGTTGCTGGCTCACTTACTGTGTCACTTATGGTGCTCATGACTCAGATCTCGAAAACACTTTAGAGGGAAAATCACAGAAAGCCTTTCTCTTCTCTGGGCCCTGCGCTGCCCTCTTACCCTCCCCAGAGTTAACCAATGTTCCAGGCGCTCGCACGTCCTTCTAGAGGGGCATGTTGACCAACTGAGCAAGTGGGTAACTGGGTAACCTTTCCAGTCCCCCTGCCCCTGTCCTTCCCCCACAAATGGTAGCAGTAGCAGGTTGGCTGTATGGAAACAGGGGTGGGGCGGGGGGTGAGCTTGGAAGCGGCACCTGTGAGGGCGAGAAGGAGGCATGACTGACCAGAGGGAGGAACTCTCACCGTGTGCAGCCGCGGCGGAGGCCGCAGCCCAGCTGTGAGCTCTGGAGCCTGGGTGGCCCTTCAGCGCTGTCTCAGACTGTGGTAACTGGGGCAGGCCTTCGGTCGGTCATTGTATATGGGCATCGTCTTTGGAGAAGCAGCTCTTTCCAGCCCTGGGCAACCCCTGGAGAGGGACTTGGGGTCCCTCCAACACTCCCAGCCACTGGGGAGCCTGGGTGTGACCAACATAACATTCACTTCAGCGCATACGATCGATACATGTTGCTCTGCATGCTGCTTTTTTTTTTTTTTTTTTACTTTACAGTAGATCTCAAAGATTGTTTCACATCAGCATATAAATAGCTTCTTTATTCCATTTTTAATGGCTGCAGATTGTCCCACTCTGTGGACACAGTGTAATGTTTAAGTTCTCTGTAGATGGGCATTTATTTTGTCAGTAGTCTCGTGCAGTTACCTCCAATTCTACCATGTAGGTCGCCCTCATCTCACACGTGCAAGAGTATCTGGCAGTCAAGTCACAGGGTCCAAGAATACGTGCACTTTTCACGTGAAAGAGACTATCTGGTGCCATCCGTGGGGGCCGTGAAGCTCACACTCACCAACACTGTGTTACTGACCTTTTTTGTTTTCCCCAATCTCAAATGTTAAAAATGGTATTTTGTGGTAGTTTCTGTTAGTATTTCTCTTTCTATGAATGAGACTAAGTATCTTTTTGTCATGTTTTAAAGCAGTTTGCATCACCTTTTCTGCAAATCCTTGATCATAGCCTTCGTTTGATTTTCTTTAGTTGTTGGCCATTTTCTTGTTGATTTGTAGAAACTCTTTATATACTATGAAAGCTAGACCTTTGCAGTACAATTTGACAAGTTCAGCCCTTTAACGAACTTAGGCAGACACAAAAACTGTTCTATATTTAGGGACCTTTTAAGGTCCCTTTTAAGATCCCTTTTAAGACCTCACTTCCAGACATACGGGACTTCTAGATAACTGAGGCTTGGCATTGAAATACTCATTGGGTCTTTCCGACACTACTGTTATTTCAAAGCATTTTTGAAGTCTTTTGTAATTTTACTTCCAGGTAATTCAGGACGAGTCTTCTGCTTTGATGTCATTGTTTTTATAAAGACATAGTCCCCTCCCTACTTCGTAAACAGAGCACCTTAGATACAAGTTACCAGTTTGGTGGAGACTCGGGATAGCCCTGACAAGCATAGTTTTCCCGGGTTTGGGTTCGGTCATGTTTTCAGGGACTGCGGCAGTGTGCAGGGCTGCCTGGCCCTGCAGGAAGCGGCCCCTAACACCTCTGCTTTTACTAACGATTCTTCCCTCCCCCCTTTCTGTTACCTGTCCGTCCCTGTGCTTCCCCTTGTCCTGAGTGTGGCCCTTCCTGTGCCTGGGCTTTCTGATGGATTCCTTGGTTCTTTGAGGCCTCGACAATGCAGACGCCCCCGCAGCAGGTTAGGACTCGGGGCCCAGGGTGCTCTCTGTTCACCGAGGGCCGTGGGACGTCCGCTAAGAGCTTTGGCAGCGGCGCAGGTGCCATCATGGAACAATCTGCTGCAGCTTAAAAAATAATAGTAACGGAAAGAAATTGCTCAAGAACAGATTCCATGAGGGAACACGGAGATGTTATCCAGGGACTGTTGGTTCGGGCTTATTGCAAACATGCTGAAAACCAAGGTTAAAATGCCAACGCGTCCCACGCAAGGAGGCCCAGTGGGAAAGTAGCCTTTCTATGTCAGCGAGCGTGAGTCAGTGGAGAGGCGGTCGTGTCTGGCACTGGTGCAGTGAGGGGAACAGCAAATGGGACCGTGGGCACCTGTTCTCACCACCTGCAGCCCCACCTGGGCCTGCTGGACCCTCACTGGGGGCCAGCGTCAACCAGCGCTGACAGGGCCATGAACATCCGTGTGATCAAATAGTATGATTTCACTCATATGTGGAATCTAATGAACAAATGAACTAACAAGCAAGAAAGAGACAGACTCATAGATGGGGAGCAGGCTGACAGCTGTCGGGTGGAGGGATTGAGCAAAAAAGAAAAGAGAAAAGGACTAATGGGGATGGACAACAGCGTGGTGATTGCTGGGGGAAGGGGTGGAGGAAGGCGGAGGAGTGTACGGGGGTAAACGGTGATGGGTGGAGACTTGACTTGAGGTGGTGAATGCACAACACAAGGCACAGATGATGTGTTGCAGAAATGCACATGTGAAAACTGTATGGTTTTGTTAACCAGTGTCACCCCGATAAACTCAATAACAAAAGACAAAATAATAATAATGATGATGATGGCGATGATGATGATAGCTGTCATTCTTTAAATCCTTACTGTTTCAACACTGCACACATTCCTCAGCTCATCCTTATAATAGTCTTTATAAGATATATTATTACCTCTACCTTACAGATCAGGAAACTGAGACTCAGAGGGATTAATACATAAGATCTGGGTCACACAGCTAGTAAGCTCGTCCAACTCCAGAGGCTGTGCACCCAACCCACCATGCTTTGCTGGCTCTGATCAGGGGTCCTCATTTAGTTGATGAGATGAGCCAAACTAGTCCTTGTCCCCTGGTAGCCAGAAACTGGATGCTCCAAAGCCTCCTGGATCTGCCATGAGCTCCCTCCGGCTGCATCCAAGTCTCAGGAGGGGATCTGCAGACATCGTCTTCATTGCAACCTCTGAGACTTGGGGCCACTATCATGCCTCCCCAGATGACAGACCCCCTCTGCTGCCCGTGGACATGGTCAACCAAAGTACATGTGCACACCGGTGGACCTGGGCACAGCAGTGCCGCCCCCATTGGCAGCAAACCTACACTGTTGGATGTATCTAAACTGAAAGAGAGGGCCTTGAGAGCTAAGTGTGCAGGTTTAAAACCTCTGTCACAGAGGCCAGAGTCCTATGTGTGCGTTAGCATATTTGGATCTCCGTGGTCCAAGGATGGTAGGTGTCTCTCACTTAAAAATTTGAAGGTCCTAAGACTCCATTGTGCTGACCTGTGTCCCCATGGACAGGAGTGGAGGAGGGAGGAGCCCCGAGGTGCCTACTCTCTGCAGTGCTGAACAGTGCAAGGTGCTTTTCTAGATTAGTTTATAAACAGCCCGTTTGTGCCATTGTAAGGGAAACTGCCTTTCTTCCAGGGAAGTGAAGGCATGATTTTATTCAGATTGGCAAAGATTAACCCAGGCCCGCTCTGTACTGGGTTCTCTTAAATAACAAAGGCTTCAGACGTGCCCACTGTCCTCAGGGAGCTTGTGTCTGCTTGGGAACTCAGGTTTGAGGATGGGCAGGGAGAGGAGCAGGGAGCTCTTGTTTGGGTCAGCCAGGCATTTGCATTCAAACTAGGGTGGCTGACTGTCTCCATTTGCCTGTGACTGAGTGGTATCCCAGGACAAGGGACATTCAGTGTGAAAACCAGGAAAGTCCTGACGAATCAGGGTGAATTCCCCTCCCCTTAAAGTTGACAGCCCTCCTTGCGCCACCTTTTCCTTATCTGCAAAATGGAGATAATAATACCAAACTGTCCCCGTGGAAGTAAGAAAGAATGGCACATGCTAAGGTTTGTAGAGGCCCGTGGAAGCATCAGCATGTGAATGCCGTACCACCTCGGGGCAGCGGAACATTCGGGGAAGGACAAAGCCAGCGGGAAGGGAAGTGATTGGGGAAGACCCTGCAGAGGCAAGTGAGCTCCAGCTCTCTCAAAGAAGCAGCGAGACTTGATCTGAAATCGTGCAAGGAGATTTGATGGTCTTAGAATGAAACAGGAGTGATTGTAGAAATAACTTCTTCCCTGCTTCAGACCACTTATGTTTTGCAGGATTTTGCTAGGGCTGTGCAGTGATTCTCAACCTCCTCTGTCCCGCTCCCCCACCACCTGTCCACTCTTTCCCTTGGGATTTGCTACTGCTGCACGATAGGCTGAGGTCCCCCCTCTGTAAAACACCTGCTCATTAACTGGCCATGAGAGGTGTCCGGTGAGCCTGGATTAGGGAAACTTAAGCTCAGAGAGGTTAAGTGACTTGCCAAGAATCACCCAGCAGATCAATTTTGAATTCAGAAACAGGAAGCAGATGTCCACACCTTGCTCTGTGCTTACTTTGGGAGGTGGAGCGTGGGGCCCGGGAGGCCCCAATACAAAGACTGAGCTCCTCTGGGAGAGACCGAGAGACCAAGAATTGCGAAGCCATCCTGTGATTTACAGTCAGAGGAAGGCATTTTTATAAAAATTCAGCTTTGAGGATACCCTTACAGTTTAGAAGTTTTACATGTGAAGCAAATTTCCATCATTTAGGAAAAGATGCCACATGAATGAGTTTAATGAATCAAGCAAGGATTTGGCACGAGCTGTATCGAGTATCAAGTAACGAGGTTCCGTTTCCAGTCACACGTTCAGTGCTTCTCATTTCAGCCAAAATTGGCAAGAGTCAAGCTGGTTATTAAAGAGAAACCTGGAAAAGGCAATTAAGTGCTCCGAGGGCCGAAAGGTTGACTCCAGTGGAAACATGAATCATAAATTTTACTCACAGATATTCCTGCTACTCAGAGGCTGAGGCTCTTAAACAGAGCCGTGTGTGAGGAGGAAGACTCCCCATGCAGGGCCGGGCAATAAAAGGCACGGGCGGCCCCGCCACCCCGCCTGGCGTTCAGCAGTAGGGGAGGGCGGGCCAGGGGCTCCTGGGAAGCCTGCTGTTGCCCCAGGCCCTTCCCCGGGGGCGGAAGGCATTGCTGGAGGCATCCTGCGTGTGCTCCCTGGGCATCAGGTATCGGCTGAGTGGCCGTCCTGTCCTCCCAGGACTGCGGGGTGCCCTGGGATGCAGGAATGTGGTCATCCTGAAAACTGGACAGACTGCAGGTAAACTTGATGGCCAGCCCTGTGAAGATGTAACCATTTCACAAAATGAATAAAAACAAAGGTGGACTTCACGCCTCTACCTCCAGAGCCGCGAGAAGGGCTCACTTGGTCCCCCACGCCGGGGGTGGTGGGTCATTGGCTGAGAGGAGGCAGCAGAGTGCTGGGCAGAGGGCAGGCGCCCGGACGGACCAGGCTGCGGCCCGGCTGTGGTGCCCTTTGATCACCTGCCCCCTGGCTCAGTGTGGCCGCTTTAGAGGGCTCTTCCGGTCCACCTGGAGGGCTCAGAGAAGTCCCGAGTCCTACCCAAGATCTACTCAAATTGTGATATCCAAACTGACATATCTTCGGAAAAGGGGGGGACAATGCTTGTGTTCATTCTTTGTCTGAAAGTGGACCCCGTTTCAGAGTAGCCAGCAAGGGGGCTGGTGCCCCCAGGAGAGTCAAGAACCTCAGCCCTGGGAATGGCTTTGTCTGCTTTTTGATTAAACCTGTTTTGAATCATTTGATGTGCAGGTGGAGAAGCGGACCATCTCCACGGATTTGTTAAGGAGGCTTTTTTAGCGGTAAAGGATTCTATCCTACGTTGTCCTTTCCAAGGGTTGTTTGCTATGAAAAGATGCCCCAGAGAGAAACCACGGGGGTGGGGGAAGAGTGGTGGCCACCCGCCACCTGCGAGCTGGGAGGAGCCAGCCCTGTCTGTACGTTTTAATTTCTTTGGAAAAAGTTAGGTAGCTAAGCATCTCTCTCCAAATTTACATGCAATACAGTCACCCACAGAGATGCTGTCTTTGCTAATAATCTAGCAATTAAAATGGAATGTGACTGCTAATTAAACCTGTCACTCAACTAAGAGATGGGTATTTGTTTTCAAGTGGAGCTGGATTTGACCCAGCCTGTCTTCAACAAAAGCTGAAGACTGAAGATTTGGATTAGAATGTGAGGCCCCAAGAAGAAGGTTGCTCTAAATACCTTAAGTTTTCTTCTTTTGAAAATGGACCCTAATACCAGCTAAGATCAAATTAAAAGCTCAAACCAAATAAGTCACCTTAATTTCAAGTGTTGTCTCTGAGATGCATTCTCATTGGTTCCTTCAGTCGGCATACTTTTTCCTCGTTTACTTTGCAGGTAGAAGGTTAATAATTTGAAATGTTCAGCTTTCTTTAGTATTAAACTTTCTTTAAATTTATATTTAATTAAAACTCCTACCATTTAGCTTGGTATGTTAGCAGTTGCGTGGTCCACTGTGGAGAATGCCTGTCGAGGGCATTCTGGGTTTGAAATGTTTCAGTTGTCATATATTAGGGACTTTAGAGTCAAGAAAAGGCAGGGAGTGGATCAGGGTAGTGCTGGGCAGCTCTCGTTGGGAGGGCCTGTCCTGTGAACCCCACACTGCTGTGAGCTGATTGCAATATTGGGACTGATCCGGCCGAGAGACTTGGCAGCCTTCCAGGTGCTCAGCTGCAAAGAGGGAGCTGCCGTTGAATGCTCGGTCTCTTCCTGGTGTCTCAGACTTGCCGGGGTTTGATTGGCAAACAAAGACATGTGGGCCCCTACCATCTCTCCGTGCTCAGGGCCAGCATCGCCAACTGTCACTTCATTCTCTGCTCTTGAGCCAGGACATGCTCTGAAGCCCTGTTCACACCATCCTCAAAGCAGCCACTGCCAGTCGAATGGAAGGGAGACTCAAGTGAAATATAGTCACCATCTTGGCTGCGGGACATCCCTTCTCAATTCCTACCTGTGCAGTAGGGAGAGGTCTCAGAGCGAAAAAAAAGAGGAGGGGCTGTCGGGATCAAGGCCGTCCACAGGCCGAATGAGGCTGGCAATGTCCCCTTCCCTTGCCCTGAGCCTTACTTACATGTTGGGCTGAGTGTGTGCGGGGGGACCGGCCTCCCCACCTCCCAGATAAGCCTCGTGGACCCTTTGTCCTGTAGGCTTCTAATTGAAGTGGGATGGAACGTTCTGGAGAAAGAAAGTGTCCTCACCGAATGCTTTAGGAGACACACGTGAAGAGGACGTGGCAGGCAGGCTCCAGGCCACTGCTCACCTTCACAGCCCCACCAGGGTGCCTGTTCCCAGAAAGAGCCCGCACCGGAAGCCAGGCAGCCACAGCAGTGGGCAGGACCACAGCGGGCCTGCAGGGAGACGGGAGAGGCTTTGAAGGAGACTCTTGGCTCCTGAACGACCCATGCTGGTCCCTGGGGCCGCCTGGTGTGCTGCGTTTACGATTCGTATTGAACCTCAGGCCGCACAGATGTGTCCCGCCCACACAGGCTGCCAGAGGCCCCGTCCTAGCTGGGGCTCCACAAAGGGAGGCCCTCCGAGGGCCAAACAATGCGAGCGGTCTCCACCTTGGGGTGCATGAAGATGTGAAGATGCAACCGCTCCCCTGTCGGGGGACATAAGTGTTTAGGATGTGAAGTGGCTCCAGAAAACAGTTGCAAAGAATATCAAGATTAGAACTCTATCAGCTCCTGTCTCCCTGCCTTGACTCTTGCCCCCAGAAATTCCTCATCTACCTGGCAGCCGGGAGGAGCTGACCGCTCGGCCACACCACCTCCCTCCCGCTCTCCCCACACCCTTCAGTTTTTGTTTTACACTTTCCTGCTCCGCAGAAGCACAGGCCCATCCGAGCCCCAAGGCGGGTACACCAGCCCATCGCTCTGCTGGATCCCTCTTCCTGGACACTTGCCG
This sequence comes from Mormoops blainvillei, assembly GCA_004026545.1. Taxonomy (NCBI): domain Eukaryota; kingdom Metazoa; phylum Chordata; class Mammalia; order Chiroptera; family Mormoopidae; genus Mormoops; species Mormoops blainvillei. Next base: position 340,038 of record PVJD01000253.1, read on the forward strand.
GCTGCTTCTTTCCACTCGTGAGTCAACTCGACGATCCCCTCCACAGAGAGGCCTTCTCTGAGCACCCAGCCCAAAGTCGCGACCTTCCCTTCGCACAGAGTCACTCTTGAGCACAACACCCCACTGTCACCTTCTCAGCACTCACCGCTCTCTGAAACTGTCACGTTTTACTTTTTCTCTTGCTTATTGTCAGTCTCCCTCTATGAGAAGATGACTTGGCACCCAGCACAGAGTATGTTCTCAGTAAACGTTTGACAAAGAAAGGAGCTTTGTTAAGCCTCTTAGGACAAGAGGGTTGTTTTTTTCTCTTTGGTTTCTCCAACTGGCTTTGCAGGATGGTGAGCGGGAGGAAGCAGCAGAGTCTCCTGATGCCAGTGTGCCCAGGCCAGGGTGGCCCTTCCCTTCAGCCTCTGCGGAGCTCGGACACAGAGCTGCCTTCCGCCCCAGGGGCCTGTCTCAGGCTGGCCCCCATATCGGGGCAGCTGTGTTGGCACCTTCTTCTTGCTGGCCATGCTGGAGGCGGCTGTGTTTACTCTCGGAACCTGGCCGCAGGACAGATACTCCTAGCAGTCTCTCCTCTGATGCTGGCCATGTGTTTTTGCTCTTGCCCCAACCTTCTTCCCAGGACGTGGGCTCTTGAATTCAAAAGTAAACAAATCCCCAGAAGCTCTGGGGTGCAAGAGAGGCTGGCCTTAGTCATTTGGAAAGAGAGAAAATACTGAAGTCCCACCAAGAGACAGCTTGTCCTTGGCCAAGAGAACACAAGCCCGTGCTCTCAGAGCTTTGTTGTGACAAAAGGCGAATCCCGGGAGGAGAAGCCCAGATGAGAGGCCTGTGGAATGCTGCAAGGGTGATGTCTCTGAGCCTCCGTTTCATCACCAGAATATGGGCATAGCAGTAACATCTATGCCCAAGGTCAATTTTCAAGCAAAAATTATGCAACACGTGCACAAGCTTAAAGCAGAAATACGCAGGAATGCTAGAAAGTGTTGGGATTTAGAGCCACAGGCTGCTAGGTAGGGGCCAGATCTACTTGGCTTAAAAAGGGTGAATCAAATTGCAGTGGGGCAGAGCCCTCCTCTCTATCCCAGCCAAGGTCAAGGTGGGACCATGACTCTCAGGAAGCAGAGGAGCTCTGAGGAGCTCTGAGTCTCCCTTTCCTTGACTCCCCTGTGCCCAACTATGCCAGGCACGCAGTCGGCGTGAACAAAGAGAGAGGTGAGCTTGGCCATGAACTCCAGGTCAGGGAAGCTCAGCGAGTGCTGAATGAATGAACAAATGAATAAATGATGGTTTGAATTGACAGTCATGGTGTCCCCCATCCCTGTCCTGTCCCCACTGGGCCCCTCCACCTGCATGCCAATTCAGATCCGTGCCATGGAGCTAGGTCAAGCGCTGAAGCACCCTGGGAGCAGAGGAGGCAGAGCTGGGGAGTCTCTGCCACACTGTCCCGGCACCCACGGGAAGTCTCCAGGCTTGCTCCAGTCTAGCCTGGGCCTTCTGTATTGGGCAGCAGCTCCAGCCAACACATCCCACTTCCTGACAGTTACTGTGCAGAGACAGGGTCCCCGTTCAAAGTCAACCTGGCACCTGAGCCATCGTGAGAACAGCCACGGTGCTCGGAGGGGCCGTGGGGTGACGCTGGGACATGCGTGCAGGGATGAGGTGCCGGGTAGTTAGATTCGCGTCCCCCAGTGTTTTCCTCAAGGAGAAGAGAATAGTACAAGAAAGATAATTGGAGACCTTCTTTAAATGCTTTCTTTTTGTTGTTGTTTTTGAAAGAGCAGAATGCCTGAGCGTGCACAAAGCGCTATTTAAATTTCTTGTCTGTAGCATATATGTGAGCCTATAATTATGGCTTTGAAAAAAAAAGGATAATTATGAAAATTTCTGGGCTCATTAGAGACACACAATTGACATCCAAAATTATGTCAGTGAGATATGATGCTGGAATGAGTCTCTTTTAAGAGACCCAGAGGAAATAAATATTGCTTAAAAACTCTAAGCTCTTTGTTAACCTGGAGTGGCACGGGCCACCTCAGGCTGCACTTCCCTCCTCGGGAAGGAGGCACAGAGTCGCCCCCTCGCAGCGCCAGCACAGCTGGGCCCCCATGGGCCAGGCCCGTCAGGCTTGGTGGGTGGTGATTTTCCCACCAAGACCCCTGCTGGGTGCATGTCATGCCGTGGCACCTGCCCTGGGCTGTTCAGGAGACCGAGAGGGCAATCTGAAACCAATGGCCACAGGTGGAATGCAGGCAGCTGGAAAGCCTCCCTGCTCTGCTCTTTCAGCCCGGGCACCAGTGTTGTGATCAGAGTGCCATGCCCGACACAGTGAAAGGCAGACAAGGTGCACAGCGGATGTGCCAGCAGAGCCAGCTGGGCGCCGAGGCCGTGACTAGGGTCTCCAGGAGAGACAGACACCCCAGTAGCCTTCTCCCAGTGCCTGAGAAATGGCCATCTGCCATGCGTCCTCAAAGGTGCGGGGCTCACCTGGCCCCCTTCATGTAGTCTCCTGGTGGCTGTATTGAGGCTCAGGGCACTGTGAGGTCATGGTGTGGCTGTCTAAGTTAATAATTGGAAGCTCAGTGTCCCTCAGCTGGACGTGAGAGGTCAACATAGCTTTTCCTCTGTCTGATGATTCTCAAGTCAACCACTTGTGGCCTGTGGTGGGTCAGTGGCGGCTGTGTGGATGGGTCAAAGCCACGACTCCAACAGAGGCCCTTTCTTAGAACTGATATTATCTCTTCAGCCTGAGGCTTAAGTAAAATCTGATCTTCTAAAGAATTTGAATGTTTGCTTAGTATTTATGGCTCTAATCAACTACTAGAATTTTTAGAAATAATAACGAGATGAATCATGAATGTAAAATCCAGAATCAAAAACTTCTTAAAAAAAAGAAGGATGAATATTTTCACAGCCTTGGGGTGGGCAAAGATTTCTTAGGATACAGAAAGTACTAACCATGAAAGGAAAGAATAATAAATTGGTTGTCAAAAGTATTAGTTTCTGTTTTTCATCATCAAAAAAGCACCTTTAAGAAAATTAATGAGGACAGACTAGGCAACTCGCGGGAGGTGGCAGCAGCGCCTCGGTGAGAGGCACGGCCGCCCGGGGCTGCCCGTGCCCGCCCACACGCCCCCGCTGGGGGAGGGGCACTGCTGAGCGCGGGTAGCGGGGGGCCAGGGCAGGAGTGGGGGGTGAGCAAAGGCAGCGACAGGGGCGAAGAGTGTAGGCACTGGGTGTGGGACAGGTCGACCCGTTTGTTGCGCGAAGCCCAATGCCAGCCCCAAGGTGGGCTGGCACGGGCAGCAGAGCAGACTAGGAGTCTGGGATCCAGGAGGCGGCGCCTGGGGACACAGTGGCAATAGCACCTTCACCTGTTGCCCTGGATCCCGCAGGGCTGGATTTCGGAACTGGGAGGGCCACCACCTGCAACACATAAGCAACACGGGATCTTTGGAATCAAACACACAGGACCATCTGAGGGCAAACACAATTTTCCAGAACAAATTGCAAACAGATGGGAGAGAAAAGAGGAAGAACAATAAAACCATGTATCTCCAGGGCACCTTACTGAGAAACACAGCTCATGCTCAACCATGTTTCTAGGTGACAGCACAGTCAGCCAGCCTCATCTTAGAGCCACGGTACAATGTGTGACCTTGGCGGTGTATCCACATAAAGAACAGAGGCGCAAGCAGATCCTTGGATATTTTTGACGAGAAATCACATCCCCTTACACGAGCAATGGTTCCAGAGGAACACTTTAAGCGTGATCCGGAACACAAATTTATTTACAGGTTTGTTCATTCTCTTTTCAGTGCCGCACAGCCAACAGCTGAATGTGCAATAGGAGCTTTGCTTTACTTAGAAAGGCTTTTAACTTACTCCGAGATCGACATTTGTCCCACTAGCTGGAAAAGAACTGTTTCGGGAGCCGTTCTTCATGCCTCCAAGGTTTGGGACAGTCAGGCTGCATGGAATGTGGACGATGGCCAGAACCTCAAGGACTTGACAGTTGAGGACATGAATGAGATGGAAAGGCATTTTTTGGAGCATTTATGCCAAATACTACTTTGACCTTTGCTCCTTAGCAGATGACAACAACCTACCTTTTGTATTTGTACCTCTTAGCAAAGAAAGAGCAGGGAACCTAGAGGCCATTTCCGTATTGTGTGAAGACAAAGACCTGTGCGGAGCTGCCAGGAGGAGGTCTCAGTGCGGATAATTTCAGTGGCATTCAGCATCCTGAAGCCGTCCTCCCTTAAGGGAGGACCAAGGGGTTTTAACACTGTGAGCCCCTCATCTATAAGGACTGGAAAATTACCACCTCTGCCGCCCCGGAACCAGCAAAGTTAGTAAGGCGTCACATTGAAGAGACTCATGGACAGCAAGTACGACGGTCGTAGGAAAGAAGGGACCCTGTCAGTGCAACACACTCTTCGTCCTTCACTAAACAGAGTTGCAGAAGCCACTCCAAAGCAAGAGCTCCCAATACACACACAGATATCTGCTTACAATGTAGGCTGATAACTGTGAACTATATGAGGTTTTTTTTTAATTGAGGTCTAAATGTTGAGACTTGAAAGACACTAACTATAAAACTTTTGTGTCTTTCCTATTTTTCTGAACCATTCCTCCAAAAAGGAAAACAGAAACCTCTCCCCCAAAGGAAAAAGACCACCCCCAATATCGCTGCATATTCCTTTACAGTCAATGCGGTGTCACCATTAAAACATGGGACTCCGAACAACCGTGAAGCCGCTTAGCGACAGACTAAGCGTGGCCGGTACTGAAGGGTCCTTCCGACTGCGTCACGGAAGCTGCTGGTCATTACCGGCGATCGGTTCAAACCAAAATCTGCGGAATAACACTTGCTGTTCAGGTTTTTTGCAAGCACTACTTATTAGCATATTAGCATGTTTGGGATAAAAGAAAGTTTCGGTCATTGATTGTCTCTTTATATTGGGTCCACACTGCATATCTCAAGAACAATAATGGGGTTAAAAAAACAGATTATAAGGATGCTTCTCATTTTCTGATGAAGTTTCTTTGTTAAATAAGTGTTTCAAAAGATATTTTCGTAATTCCGACCAACATAGCGGCCCAGCGGCCACAAGCAGACAATGAAATAGGTGTCCCCAAGTGTGGCCGCCGTGCCCGGCCCCCAGTGTGCTGCTGCCCAGTTGTAAAGGCCGCCGACTCACAAAACGTCATGTGAAAGTTTAAATTTCTATTTCTCTTAAACTTACTTAGTTTTATAAATTGAAAAATGACAAAGATTGACAGACAAAAAAATTTAATATTTAAATTTTTGTTTCAGCCAGTCTTTGCCATCTTCAAGAGGGGGCTGGAACAAAAAGTTAAAACTAAACGCTTAATATTTGAAATATCCAAAACTGAGTTTAAGAGACATTTAAGCTTTCAAACTTTTTTTAAGTCTGTAGCATTTACACTTAAAGCGCCAAAGCTTAAAGTTGCTGTAAGACTTTAGTGGGACAACTTGTATCTTCACAGAAATACTCTCCTCTTTTAAAAATAAATCTTTACAAGTCAGCAAAAAAGAAAAAAGAAAGAAAAGAAAGAAAGACAGAAAGAAAATTAAGGGGTAAGCCACAATTTGATGAGAAAGATTTGAAATATGTAGATCTGATGAAAGAATTATATCCAGAATATATAAAGGACTTCTGCAGATCAAAATAAAAAGACAAACCAATTTTAAAATGAGAACAGTGATCTCACAAGACAAGAGATGAAAGGCCAATAAGCACATGAAAATATGGTCAGGGAAATTTAAATGAAAACCACGGAGGGATATTAGTTCACACCTAGCGGAGCGACTGCAATAGAAAGGATCGATAACAGCAGTGCTGGGGAGGCTGTAGAGCAAGCGAGTTCCCCGTGCATCACCGGCGGGAGTACACAATGTTGCAACTGCTTTGGAAAACAGTGAAGCATTTCCTTAAAACGTGTGTGTCCTATGACCCAGTCATTCCATTTGCAATTGTTTATCTTTGTCTGACCCAGTGGGAAAGTAGACAAGATATACAACAGGAGATGTACAACCAGAGCCAACAGGGCCCCGAGGCTGTGACAAGGGTCTCCGAGAGAGACAGACACTGCAGTGGCCTTCTCCCCAGGCCTGAGAAATGGCCATCGCTGGCGTGTCCCCAGAGTGACAAGAACACATCTCACAGGCTCTGTCTGCCAGGTAAGAAATGAAAACATACATTCATACAGAGATTTGTACAAGAATGTATATAGCAGGCTTATTTTTAAAACCCCAAACTGGAAACAAACCAAATATCATCAATAGGAGAATAGGGTTGTTTTTTTTTTTAAGTAGTATATTCATAGAATGGAATACTATGCACCAATAAAAAATAACAAACTACTAATACCCATAACAGCATGAAAAAACCTCAAAGACATTACACCGAGCACACGCGCACACACAGGTGCAAAGCCGGACATAGAAGAACGGGACCAGGGGCCATGATCCTTCATCTGTGAAGTTCTAGAACGGGCAGCATCCGTCTGCAGTCATGGAAATCAGAAAATGATTGCCTCTGGCAGCCGGGAGGCAGAGGCCGCCTGGAATGGGGCATGAGAGAGAACTTTCTGGATATGATTAGGAATGGTTACTGTCTACATCTTGTCTTAGATGATGGTTACATAGGTGTGTACAGCTACCCAAACTCATCAGACGGCACCTAAAATCTGTGCGTTCTAGTGTATATAAAATTTTATATAATTCATATCTCAATTAAAAGACAATACCAAGAGCAAGTGTCGACCGAGCACATGCTCTGCACAGCGTTGTGCCAGGTCGCCTATCAGCAGACCCGGTGGCGCCCACAGCCACCGAGTGGGGAGGACCCATCGTGACCACCCCTTTTATTTTATGGCTTTGCGCAGCCAGTAATTGTCTCTCTGGTTCTTATTATTTCATTATCTTTGGGTCCCCATCAGCATTTATCACACAACCTTGCAGGCACCTAGAAAATGGTGTTGGACTGAAAATGTGAATTCCAGGCATTGTCAGATACTGAGTGGGCTTGTACTAAACACTGGGCACTGTGCTGGGACTAAGGGAAGCAGTGGACAAAGAGGGGTGTCCCTCAAAAGCCCACAGTCCAGAGGCCCACGCAGGCAGACCCCTGGTCTCCCCGGTGTTTCCTGCCCCGGTGCTCCTCTCTGAGGTGTTCCTTTCTGATGGTCTCCTGGCCCAGGCATAGGTTTTTTTTTTCTTTGCCTCCCAAGGCGCCACCTGGGGCTGAAAACGTTTCCCTTTTATCTGTGGGAGTGCTGGTTCCAGCAGCAGGCCACAGCGCAGGCCCTCTGTCAGCGCAAGAGTTCCGAAGCCCCCCCAGGGCTTCAGGTGCACACCTGGGCCCCTGCATGGGCCCCCCATCTCGATGGCTCTGGGGGACCCTCCTGCCAGCAGTAACTTGGTGGATGCTGCTTGTAAACTTGCTCTGAGGCCCCGCGGGCAGGGAGGGGGCAGGTCTGCCCCTGCTTCCAGCTTCTAAAGACAGGCTTGGTGCAGGTTGGAACATCACGGCCTCCATAAATCACAAGGGACCTGGGCTCTAGGAGCCGGTTTTCCTGCTTGAGATTGATCGGCAGCTCCGTGGGGCCCTGTGCTGTCTGCAGATGGGCGCTGAGCATCCTTTCCTGGGGTGTGCACAGAGTCACCTGGAGACTCGCATTCCATGCTCGTTCCCAGCTACCAGCCCCAGCTGGGTGGGCGACTTGTGCCCGTCAATATGTGCCAGTGACCGATCACCTGTTGCCTGCCCTGGTCCCCTTGGCCCAGGCTGTGTACCCTCCTGCTTTCCCTGAACCCTCCCTGGTCATTGGCAATCATAGGCCTCAGGGACATGGCCGAGGATGGCTTTGTTTGGGGTTACGCGCTGAGGTCCAACACATCTTGGGGACATCCTCCACCCTGTTCCCACCCACCTTGTACCAAAGTAAACCAGACTGCCCGAGGAGGGCACTGGGTGACCTGCTGGGAACTGTGTCTGGAAGGACATCCCCACCACCACACAAAGCTCTTTGCTGTGCATTTTGTCATTCAATCCCCATGTCATCCTGTAAAAGACACAGCAAGGAACTATAACTCTCATGTTTAGAGGAGGAAACGGGCCAAAAACTTTTGGTACCTTGGCTTATATCCCATGGTGGGGTCTGAGGACAGACAGATAGAAACAGCCAGACGGGGATCTTCACTCCATGCTCCCGGAGCGGAGCCTCACGTGGTTCAGATCTGGCCGTTCTCACACACATCTTTTCTCATGGGAGATGCGCTGGATGGGTGGTTTCCTCAGATGCCCCCAAGAGGGGGCCCCCACAAGGTCAAGGCAGGAGTCTGGCTTGGCCAGCTTGCCTTCCACCCAGAAGCCAGGTACTGAAAAACTAACCCGACCATGTCACGCTCCTGCTCCAAGCCCTTACCTGGACAGGGCACGGGGCTCCATGCTTTGCATCTATCACTTTTATCCCCACAACGGTCTTTGGAGATGGATGTTAGGACTTCTGACATGCAGAGGAGCCCAGAGATGCCCCGTTTACTAACGCCTTCACAGCCACCGGCAGGAATTGCAGAGGCGCGAATTCGATTCTAGATCTGGCTACGGGGTCTGCCCTGAGCCGCCCTGTGCACTGCTTCCTGTTTTCGGTATTTTTCCCTCTAACCCATCTGTGGTGGTTAAATAGGGCCCCTCCCCAAAGAGGGGCCCAAATTTTAACCCCTGCTATCTGAATGTGGCCTCATTTGGGTATAGGGTCTTTGCCCACGGAACCAAGTTAAGGTGGGGTCAAACTGGATTATGGTGGGCCCTAAATCCCATGACTAGCGTTCTAACAGGAAGGCCATGTGTGGACACAGCGTCACACAGGGAGAATGTCCTGTGATGAAGGCGGAGATTGGAGTGATGCGTCCGTAGACCGAGGAAAGCTAAGGGTTGGTGGCAACCACCAAAAACCAGGAAGGGGCAAGAAAGGGCTTCCCCCAGAGCCATTCGTGCGAGGGGGCACGGCCCTACCAACACCTTGACTTTGGGCCTCTGGTCTCCAGAGCTGGAGGAGAACAAATTTCTGCTGTTTTAAGTCACCCAAATCTGTGGTGCCTGGTTACGCAGCCCTAGGAGCCCGGGACAGGCTCTCGTTTTACGGAATCTAGGCCATGCCCTCGCCTCCTGCTGAAGATTCTCTCCGCCCGTCTGCCTGCAAAAGGCTGACAGGTCCCAAAGCCGGGAAACCTGTTCAATATTTTTTAATTAAGAATTTTCCAAACAAACTTAACCTTGGGACCCCTTTCCCCGAAACACCTTTCAGCGTGGTGTGAAGCCGGGGCTCCCAGGAGCCCTGCCTGAGAAACGCCGTTAAAGGTGAGCGCCCCCTCCCAGCTACCGCAGGGCTGTGAGCTGAGCCACGGGCAGGGTCCGCGTCAGGAAAACGCCTTGGTCTTGATTGAACCTGCCCGAGCCTTTTAATCACTGCTGACAGCCCCTTGCCACTCTCATCAACACTGGGGGGGAAAAGACCTCAGGAAATTTAATTAGTATTGAAATGGCTATGAAAATGCCATTCACAGTGAGCAGCAAATAAGATGGTAATATTTAATGTGGGACAGGGACCCACGGGCAAAAATTGCAGAGGCAGACGCACAGGCTTGTGTTGTTTTCGTCTAAAGTGTGAAAAGACAAGAAGCCTGAACCCTGGAGGCTCTGTGGGAAATATGCACTAGCTTCTGCAGAGGAATTCCCCCAAAGGCAAACCTGGAAACTTCAATCACTTCCCAGGGCAGCCTCTGCAGCACCGCTGTCTCAGCCAAGAATGTCTCGGCGATAACAGCACCAGGCGGGGGGCCAGGCCTCCCCTTTGTTCACAGACGCAGGGTGAGAGGCCGCAGATTCTCATCCTCTGTGGCTGCAGATATCAGGGCCAGGGACAGGGGAGCCACACGCTTGCTTAGTCTGCAGGAGCTGTTTCTGCTCCGGACCCCACCGTGCTCTAACAGGGTGGGCCTTTTTCAAGCAAGGTCAAGTGCACCTGCCATCCTGCTGCCCACAGTCTCCCCACTTCCCATCCCTGCCTGGCTGACTTCTTAGCAGAAATGTTCCTTCCTCCAGGAAGCTGTCCCTGACTCCCTGGCCTAATGCATCCCCCTGCTTTACCCTCCCCAGGCACCCTGAACGTCCTCCTTCGGGGTGCCGACACCACACTGTGGCTACTGCTCAGTGACTGTCTCTTCCAGACCACGGGCTCCGTGAGGATGAAGCGGTCGTAGCTACCCCATGTCCCCAGTACCCAGTGCAGCGCCTGCTGCCCCAAGAGGGCACGCAGGACACAGCTGATGATGAATATCTGCCCTCCTCTCTGGGTGCCTCCTTGATCTCCACTGTCCCACCCACGAGCATCCTTGCTGGGTGTGCCTGCCCTCACCCCCGGCCCAGATCTGGAGGGAGATGGCTGCAGAATCACCGGCACCCACGAGCACCCTTCTGGTGATGGGTACCTAAAGCCAAGCTCAGTGGTTGGTATTTTGTAGTGGCCTCAGGCTCCTGCAGAGATTTCCACCCTGAGATGCCACAAATACCCGTGCCAATGTACATTGTTCAGTTAGCGTTCTGGCTGTCACATCCATTTTGAAGTCAGGAAGAAGGATGGGGTTTCGGTGATGGGTTTGCACGCGGCTCCAGGTGAAGGAGGCTGGGGGCCTGCCTCCACCATGGACACCGGCGGTGGTGGAGGTGCAGCCAAAGGCCTCCTTGCAGCGGCGGTCTGGTGTAGAGCGCGTTCTCTGTGTATGCCGGTGGCAGATTAGGTGAAGAACAAGGCTGTTTTTTTTAACCAGCTCAGTTTCTCAGGGACATCAGGTCCCCAGACTCAGCCCTGCCCTTGACCAGAGCAAGCAGGTTCTGAGTCAGCTCTGTAGAGGACAAGGCAAATCTAACCAATCTTCCCCAGACTTCGGCCCCGCCAGATCTTCCCGCATCAGCAACATAGATCCTTTTGTCAAGTATCAAGCAGGATGTTTTATCCTCATTTTAAAGAAGGGAGAGCAGGCCCACAGGCATGGGGTAATTTGGCTAAATTCACAGACTCAGGACTTCTGACGTCCAAGCCAGTGCTAGTTAGCCTGTTAGTTTAGGGATGCATTAAGGGCCAAGTTGGCAAAAATTAGCTAGTTTTATTTGTTTGTTTATTATTTCCTACGTTTCGGGTAGAATGTTAAGAGTTTTATATTCCTTATTTCATTCAATCCATCTATTAATCTCCATTTTATAGCTAAGCAAACTGAGGGACAGAGAGATTAAATAAGTTAACCAGCATTGAATGACTAATCAATGGTAGAGCCATGATTTAAACCCAGCACTGGCTGATGGCAGAACTATATTCTTCACTGAGTTTTCTGGCAGCTTACAAAATATCTAGCTAGTTCCCTGGAATCAGGCAGACTGCAGTGTGTGGTCTGGGTTGACAATGCAGACCCACCAAAGTTCCTGATTGCCATTCAGGTACTGGGCTGGGAAGAGTATTAAGATGGCTTCGGAGGCAGGAGAGTGTGGCCAGGGTGGTGAAGCGTAGCTGGGGACTGCTGGGGGCACTCCTGGCCGAGTGAAGATGGCCTGGGCTTGGGAGGGATTGGCCAGCGTCTCTTGGGCCAGGCTCTGGACGCCCCTCCTGGTGACATGACCACGTCCCTCCCTGTAGGTTCACGCGTGGGCCCTCGGCCCGGACCCCCTGACTCAGAGCCCCACATCCAGCTTTGGGCCTGCATTTTCAAGATGTGACTCAGAAGCAGCCCCTGCAGGGTGCGCATCTGCCTCCCTGACAGGCCCCACGTTGCTGTGGCCGGTGCTCACTGAAGCAGCGGGCTCTGCCACCCAGCAGTGGGGGCCTTGGGCACGATCTGTAGCTCTGAGAAGCTTTGATTTCTTCATCCACAAGGTGGGAATGTTCACATGTATCTCACACATCGTTACACAGGACCGGCGAGGTGGTATGCACGAGGCGTTAGCACACAGTAGGTGTTCCCCACCTATTAGCTTTGAAAATGGTAAGATGACGATGGCCATGATGACAAAACAACGTGTACCCAGCAGGTCCCAACCCATGCTAGACCGCACTAACATCATTTAGTGCTTGGAAGGACAGATGACAAGACGAAATTGCCTACACATAAACTGGGCGGGGGACATCCTTACAATTGGTGTCTGGGCGTTGGCTCCTATAAACCGTGGCCTCTCTGAGCCCACCTGTTCTGAAGTAAGTTCACCAGTAGCATGACAACTGGGACTTCATTCCTGTGAGACAGGGCCAGGCCTTCCCAGGGCATTGGATATCAGCAGCTCCCCACAGCAAAGTCTCACATCCCGGCCATCCAGGCTGCCGAACGGGCCTGGCTGGAGCACAGATGGGCTTTTGTGGCCACACCTCGCCTCGCCTTTGTTCTCAGGAGTCACTCCCCTTGCACTGCTTTCTTTGAACTCAGCTGTCTCTTCTGGGCTGCCCATCCGGACACCAGGCCAGCCCTTTCTTTTCAAAGAGAGGCTTCCCTCTGTGTGAGAGAAGCCACTGCCCGCTCCCCCACCCAGGCTCACCGTTGCACCTGGCACCTGGGTAAACACGGTCTTTCTGTTGGCCACTTCCCAAGGACAGGGCCTGGCCCTGGGCTGGGCAGCCAGGAGGGAGACGAGTCACGGTCTTCCTGGACCCCTGGTGACTTGTGCTGGGCACAGGAGCCCCAGGGTGATTCAGACCTCCCTTCCCTGGGGTCGGGGGTAGGAGGTACAATAGAGTAAGAGCAGGGTCTCTGTGCTCAGATAAACCTCCATGCAAACTCTGGTTCTACTACTCACTAGTGCGTGCGGTCAGACCAGACGCATCCATTCTCCTAGTCTCAGCTTCTCCGTCTGCAAGCTGGGTTAGCAATACCAGCCCCCTCAAAGGATTGACAGGAGCATAAAATGCGTTTAGCACAGGGCCGAGCATGGAATAAACAACTCAGTATTTATCGGGGCATCATCGGGGCATTGCTGTTCTGTGTTGAGAGGCTTCCGGGTTGTAAGGAGATGGATGAGCACAGAAATCGCAGGTGGAGAGACTCGCGCTCTAGCCGAGGCAGGTGCTGGCTGCAGTGGACGTGGGCCTCCAGCTGCCTGACATCCAGAAGGTGCTGCCCAGGGCAGGCTTGAAGGAGAAGGAGCTCAGTCCCTTCCCGCAGGCTACTGATGTGCAGCCATGTCTCATCTCCCCACACACAACAGATAGGCCATTGGTGTCACTGAAGAGTTGAGGGGACAGTACAGGGCAATGGCGGGCAAGGCCAGCAGCCCTTTTGGCTTCGATGATCAGGAAAGGCTTCATGGGAGAAAAGAAAAGGTGCGATAGAGCCTACAATGGCATGCAGACCAGGTAGAGGGAAGCACAGAGGCCGTGTGGAAGGCGTGGGAGGTGTGAGTGTGGGTGCTCGGGGAGTGGGCCCGGGGCAGGGTCCCGGTGTGCTATCGGAGCAGCAGGGTCAGAGCCTGGCCAGGGAGACTCCCAGCATCCGTTATTCATGTCCTGTTGGCCGTGGCCCTGTGTGTGGGGACCCGAGCCCACAGCCCAGAGGCTACTGAGAAGGGGAGGCGACATGTCCCTGGGGCCTGCCCCGAGGGCCACTACCTGATCAGTCAGCTCTGTAGCCCAAAGAGGAGGCTCGGTGAGGCTTGGCTCCTGCTGACGTCTCCCTCCAGCTCTCCCTCCCCGGCTGTTCGTTCCTGGCTGTCTTCCTCTCCGGTCCGCAGGCCCCTGCTTTCCCTCTGTGGTCCCTCACTCAGGCTTTCCCTTCTCAGCACTCAGCATCTCTCTTCAGCCACTCGCTCCACCCCGCCCCGTCCGGGAGCTGTCCTTGATCCTTGTCTTCCTCCACCCTTCTACCCGACCCATCTGCAGGTCCTCTAGCTCCCGCAGCATCCCGAGTCCAGTGACCCCCCTCCCTGCTGCTGCCACGCGGGTCCCAGCTGTCCTCGCCTCCTACCTCAGAAACCACAGCGGTCTCCGGTCCAAGCTCTTGACCGCCGCTTTTGCTCCCTAACGTCTCCGCTCCTCACTGCGCACTGGGGTGTTTGTGGCATTCCTCTCCCTGCACTCAGAGAAGAATCCAGGATCCTGTGAGGCCTTTGAGGTCCTGCCTGACCTCCCTGCCCAGCCCGCCTCCCTGATCTCAGCTCCTCCTCCTCTCTCCTGTGCGCCACACTGTAGCCACTTGGTCAAGCACACTCCTGCCGCAGGGCCTTTGCACTTGCTAGTCTCCCTACCTGGAACACTCCCTGAGATGCCCTGTTGGTTCTCTGCTGCCCTTCACTCAAGTTGCTGCTCCAGTGTCACCTTTTCAGAGAGGCCTCCGTGACCCCCTTAGCTACAGCAATGTCCCCACCCCTTTCTTATCCTCCCATTTTCTTGTCTCACAGTCCTTATCAGTCTGAAATGATCTCAAGTATTTATTCACTTGTTTATTGTCTGCTTCTCCCTAGCTAGCCTGTGAGCTCACGAGGGCAGGGACCGTGACTCTCTTGCTGATTGTTGGACTCTGGTGCCTGGGACAGCACAGGCTTCGTGGTAGGAGGACAGTGAACGTGTGTCGAGTGACGCATGGACAGGTGCATGCAGCGGAGGCCTCGGTGCCTGAGGCTGGGTGTGAGGAAAGGGGGTAGAGCCTGGGCACATGGGACTCCGGTTGGGACATCCTTTCCCGTTGGCTTCATACCGCTGGGACATGGACCCTCCGGCCTCCCAGACAGCAGGAACTGGGGTCAGGAGTATAGACTCGGTCCATGGGCCCCTTTTCTGTCTTTAATCCAGCTGCCAGCCTTGCGCATGCCCCGCTGCCCGCTGAGCCTGCCGAGCCTGAGAACTTGCATGTTCCGGGGAAGGGGTCAGAGTCCGAGACTAGGCTCCCCAGCTGGGGACTCTCCGGCTGATTCCCCCAACCCCGCCCACGTCTGAGCCCGGCTCTCTAACCATGTTTTCCATTTACACTTTGTGGGAACCTATGGGAAGACACCAGCAGAGGCCAGTTTAACCCCTAGGTCCATGTTTGCAACCTTTAGTGAGCAGACAACTCACCAGAGAGAGAGCTTGATACAAATCCCGAGTCCTGGGCGCCCCTGCAAAGGCTCAGACCCAGTACAGAAGGGCAGGGCCCTGGCACCTGCATTGAGTAAGCCAGCCCGGTGCTGCGGAAGCAGGGGGCCCTGGCCCATGCCCCCGAGGCACCGCTCTGCTGAGAGGTACAGCGTGGTGGCTAAAGGGCGGGGTTAGTGGAATTGGAAATCCCGAGCTGAGCTTTCGGCTACTGACCGTATAACAACCTTTCTGAGCTTTAGTTCCCTCCTTTTGAAATGGAGATAACAATAGCTACATCCTACAGTTCCTGCGAGTTATAGAGGGTAATGCCTTAAGAGCTCAGCACGGTGCCAGGCACGTCGTAAGTGCTTAGTTCGTGCCGGCTGCTCTAGCTATTGCTGTTACTTCCCACCGTTCCTCACCTGCGTGCCTGCTCCCGCCCCCGATACACACCTTTCCCAAGAACACCATCAGCTGCCTTTCCGGATGGGGGAAGCCCTAATCTGAAGCAGGTACCAGTTCCTGTGATATAAGTACTCCCATCATGGCCAGGTTAAAGCTCATAATATGCTGGCATTGAACGTGGAGCTGGAAGAGGTGTGGACATCTGGCTAGGCTGTGCCAGTGCGAGCTGGCTCCAGTGCACCGCCACCAAGTCCATCTTCACTGGGAGGCCCTGCCTGTGGGTTGTGGCCTCGGGCGGGCTGGTGAGTGCCTAGGGCTTGAGCAGAGTCTGATGTAACCGCCACCTCCTGTTGCCCGGGGAAGCTGTTTTCCACACAGTTTTGCTATTTGGGTGTACTCGTAGCTGATGCAGGAAGTGGGAGTTGTAGCCTCCTGTGACTGTCATTGGGAACCCAGAGCAGAAATGATTATCAAAGGGCAGAGACGGCTCCGGCACGCTGGTGCTCACCACTGCCACGGACTGCACGGAAGGGCGCGAGGCTGCTGAAGCCACCGCTGGTTCCTTTGTGTGTTCTGGTTTTGTTTTGTCTCATTTCGATCGCTGAGAAAGGCAGGCTTACATCATGAAACCAGTGTGGGTCTGGGAGCCAGGCTGTCTGGGGTCAAATCCCAGCACTGCCACGTCACGGTGTGTGACCTTGGACGAATTCACCGACTTCCCTGGTGCTCAGTTAGCTCCTCTCATCCATGAACACTGCAGACTGTTGTGAGAAGTAGACGTAACATACGTCACGTGCCTAGGACAGGACCTGGCAGCTCAGTGAGTGGGAGCTTCGTTGTGGCTTTTCCTGGAAGGAAGCTGCTGCCCCAGTCGCTTTTCTGAAATGACCCTCTATCCAGGAGTTTGGGAGCCCCCTGAGAACCCAGCCTCACCGGTAGAGGTGAGCAGGGTGGGCAGTTCTCACAGTGGCAGGTTTCCAATATTTCACTTCCTCCTTGAAGTGATCTGTTCTCCACAAAGAAATGTTAAGTTCTTCCTGTTAACCCATCACGTGAAATAGAGATCTCTCTCTCTCTCTTATTTGCCGAATTTGGAGGCCATCTTTGCACTTTGATTTAAACTATAAGTTAAATAGTTACATGCCACTTAGAGGTCTGGCCATAAAAAGGGAAAGGCTCAGAGAGGGTGAAGCCACCGGTAGAAGGATCCCAGGTACCTTGGTTCCCGCTGGAGGAGAGCTGTGTAGGACAACTGGTCGACTAGCAGCCTCCACTGTGGACTTTCTGAGAGTGAGAACTGAACCTTCTCTGTGTTAAGCCACTGAAATTTGAGATATATCTGTTACAGCAACTAGCATTAGCCAATCCTGACTAGTACGATCACGTAAGCAAAATGTGCTTTGAGAACCCAGGAACCACTCAAAGAGGTAGGCTGTCACAGTCCAGAGCAGCTAAAGTGAGGTTCAGAAGTGCTCCCATGCTACCACCACTGACTCAGACATAGAGCAGCAATAAGGAGATGGGGGCAGAGAGAAAAAAAAAACAAGTGGATTCAAATATGAACGTCAACTGGAAAGGCACGGGGCACAAGTTTTGCATCGCTTCTCGCAAGGACAACTCTATGTATTAGCAACCAGAAATGTATTTGAGTCCAGTTTATGTTTCTCCCAAGCCACACCAGGCAGGTCAGATAATTTAGAGTAAAGAGCAAAGGTCTTCTCAATGTCCTGTGTCCTCTCCTCCTCTCCCCTCCCGGGGGCAATAAGGTGGCAGAGATGAGGCTCGCGTGGCGCTGTTGGTGTTCAGTTCTGCGTGGGTTCTATCAGTGTCCCCAGCCTGTGGGAGAGCTGCAGTTTTCTCCAGGGTCGGCCGCGTGAGTTGCTTTTGGAGCCATGGAGGCGTGAACTAACTATGCTGGTGGCTTCTCAGGATGCTGTCTGTCTTCACACACTGGGGGCAGGAAAGCTTCAGTGCTTGGGGTCCCTAGAAGCAGAGCCCCCACCATCTCCTGTCTCTCAGCCCTCCTCTGCATTCACTTCAACTCTCTCCCTTCCCGTGGCCCTGGAACACGTGGGACCAGCTTAGAAAGGAAATAGAGAATTCTACTTTCGAATTGCTAACTGACCCCACAAAACTCTTCCCAGCATGTTAAACTCCGCCCATCCTTTTATCCCCTCTCCTTGTGACCTAGACCCTATTCTTTAGTCGCTTGGAGTTGGTGCCTCAAGGTTGCTGTTGTCTCCTGGGCTCTCCCCGCTCCTGTATAGTTTATTCAGTGACAAGTCCTGATGGTTCTCCCCGTGCCGATTTCCACTGGATCCCTCTTCCCAGCTTCCACTGCCACCGTCCCGTGGGCCCGAGCTTCCCCACCTCCCCACTGGCACCCTGCCTCCGGCATCCCCTCCCACCCTGGGGTCCTGCGGGCTGCATTCCTCCTCACCTCCCCGAAGCATTGTGCTTTCAACTACTCCCAAGTCTGCTCAAAAACTTTCCACCTCTTTGTTGGCCTTGACCCCGAATTGTCGATGATTTTCTGATGATATCAGAGCATCCTTTGTTCCAAAGTTTTCTTATTGTTTTCTTTCCATGGGATTGTAGAAAACATCTCCCGCCAGGCACACCCTACTGTTTTTGTGAAAATTACAGACTGCAAATAACTGCTTAAGTCAACTACCAGACGAGGTGCTCTCTTCAGAGGGAAAATTCCAGCTGTTGAGCAAGTTTATGGGCTTTATTTCTGGAGCAAAGAGTCCATCAAGCGAAGAACAGAATTTTCCAGGTGCCGCAACTCCATTCTCATTAGAAAGCATATGTGCCTGAGTGGGCTCGTTCTCCCAAGGTCAGATTTACTCCCCAGTCCTTATTCCCCTCCTCCTTCCGTTGACTTCCTTGGGCCCCTTCTGCAGCCTTTCAGTAGACACTTTGAGGAGCACAGAGAGGGGAACAAAGACAAGAGAGGAGAGGGGGTCTGTGGGCGAGGCCAGCCCCCTGCATTCTTTCCGCCTCCGGCTCCAGGAACAGATGCTGTGTCCTGAGGGTATTTTCTGGCTCAGACCAGGCTCTCGCCTGAGTTCAGTCTCAACTGAGACCCACCAAAAGACCAACTTCTTCCTCTTGAGCGCTTGCAGGGGGCAGAGCGCACCCCGGAAGTGGCTGCCTGGGATCGGTGTTCAAACCTGGCCAGCTCCTTGCACCTGCCTTTCCCCAAAGCTCCCTGGACGCTGCCGAGGAGCCCGCAAGTGTGCTCGCTTGTCCCCTCTCCAGGCCTCACGTCCCCCACATGCCCCTGCGGCTCACTTTGCCTGCGGATGCACAGACCACGCTCAGTGGCTGCCATTCAGGGAGGCCCCGGATCCTAGAACTTGCTCCGTGCCAGGTACCCCCACCAAAACTTATCCACCCTCTGTCCCCCTCCTAGCAAACCCTGCTTCTCTAATCAACAAAGTTAGATTTTAGCTTTAACGAGTAGTAATCACCCAGTGTTAAGCTAATACCTTGCCATTCAAAATATGGCCTGCAGACCAGCAGCACCTGCTTGTCGGAAACGCAGACGCCCAGGCCCACCTCAGCCCTTCTGAACCAGAATCTCCATGTGACAAGGTCCCTGGCCAGTTCTAGTGCCCACTAAAGCCTGAGAAGTACTAACTTGCTGTATGTACATTTTGCGTTTTTCAGCAGATAATTTTAATGCAGGCCACCTTGTGGTAATGATGCCGGTGGTTTGTCATTTCACTCTTTCATAAGGCGTTCTCACCAACATGACTTTTTATGGTTGGCACAGCAGCCAGGCGGCGAGTTCCTGGAGGCACCAGGCTTCTCCCGACAGCCCCAGCTCAGCTCTGGCAGTGCCGGCAGTTTAATTAGCTGCATAGATGGATAAATGTGGAGGCCCCCGGGGAAACAGGACAAAGGACATTATTTCCATTTCACGTATGGGGAAACTAAGGCTCAAATAGGTCGGGACTTGCTCTAGTTTAGTTCATAGGTGTCAGCCTAAATTCCCTCACTAGGCTTCTAACCTCCCACCTCCCTGTGACTGCAGAATTTTTGATGCTCTGTTGCAGGAAGCTCTGTGTGGTCCCCCACCACGGCTGTGGAGTCTGACTGCAGATTCTAAAACAAGTCCCTGCATAGAATGACCTGCTTGTTTTGGGGAGGGGGCAAAACATCGAGGGCTCTGCACAGCCCGCCAGAGCCCTCCTGCTGGGAAGCTGCCGTGGGCCTCTGTCCACAGGGCACCTGCTCAGACCCCAGGAGGCTGGTGATGGGAAAAGTGGGAGACCAGGTCAGACGCTGGGAGTGGGGGAGCGGCGAACACCTGCTGCTCGTCCGCCTGTCCCCCTCCCCACCGCTGGGCCGGAGGAAGCAGCGGCGAAGGCAAGGGCAGGAGCTCGGGTGAGGCTTATTGAGGATGGTTTCCGGTTTTGAAGCTTAAGTTGGAGTCATTTACCCTGGACGCCCCCTCCCCGAAGGCACGGGGCTCTGGCTGTCCACCTGGAGCTGGTTAGGCGTGGCCGAGTGCAGGGCAGTGCATTTTACAGGGGGACTCACAGGACCCCACGATAAGACCAACAAGCGGAGTGCAAGGGGGCAGGGGGAGCTGCGCCCGAAACAGACCACAGGAATGCGCCGGGCCTCCCTCTGGGATCTGCAAAGCCGCAAAGACTGAAGCAGATGCGGCTTTGCTGGTCCACAGGTGCCTCCGGCCCCTGTCCTGGGCCTTAGGAAAGGGGTCCGTGGGCCGGAAGGAGCAGGAGGGCAGATGTCTCTCTGCCGTTCCCCACAGCAGCAGCCCGTATCTCCTGCTTTCCCGCAATTGTTTTTGCGTATCCACAGACTAGAAGCCCACCTGCCATCTCTGGTGTGCGACAAAGGCAAGCCCAACGGGGTAGGGGCACCGTCTTCCCCCGCACTTGTTGGCTTAGGTGCTCTGGCTGGGAGAACACCGGGCAGAGGCAATACGCCCAGCGATGGCGCACTCCAAGCACTTCCCACACGGGCCGCGCTTCTGACGCTTCACCTACATTAAACCAACCGATCTCCATCTCAGCCCTAGGAGATAGGAGGGCTCTGTTATTAGACCCACTTCGCAGGTGAAGAAAAGGAGCACAGAAGGCCACAGGGTTGCTCCAGGGCGCACACTGCTGAGTGGAGGAGCCCTTGTAACCACGGCTTGGGGTTGGTTAGGGGAAGGCTTAAGGGAAGGAGGGGGCGCCTGTGGCCCTGTGCAGCGAAGTAAGAGGCTCTGTGCAGAGGTGACACAGGCTACACGCTGCTCAGGCCTGGGGTGTATGGCGTGATGACATTGGAGAGATGACACTGCAGGGCTGGCTAAGGAGTCTGAGCTTTACCCTGTAGACAGGCGGAGTCCATGAAGAGAAGAGAAATCTGACCCATGGTTCCAGAAGGTAAGAGGTGGCACCCTAGGGACCCGATTAGAGAGGCAAGAGACAGGAGGCTCCGAGGAGGCTGTTTTAGTAGGGCAGATGTGAGCAGGCGAAGGCCGAACTGGGACAGAAGACGGAGAGGCCGAGCAAATGAGCCACATCTGAAAGAAATAGCAGAGGTGCAACCCATCCAGTGTGACCTCAGATCCAGCGTTTACAGTGGCTCCTCTTCCAGGCTGGGGTTTCCAACCCAGACGGGCACTTCGCCTATGGGCTCCTTTCTGTGGGAGCCATGCGAGTCCCTGAGGCAGGGTGAGGAGGGGCGAGGTGGTGTTGAGGCCTCTGAAGTTTGGCCCAGTGGCCCCAACTCCAGCCAGGGTGACAGAGCTCTTCCTGAGAGCCCACTGAGGTAGAGGGCGGGACTTGGGGTGTCTCCCATTGACTTTGGTGGCCTTTCCAACTTCTCCGCCCCCACACCCCCACACCCCTGCCTAGCATGGCCTGAGCCATCACCCCCCCGCCCCCGCCCCCCCCCCCGTGGGCTGCTACAGACACAGGCAGCTGCTGGGTGGGCTGCTACCCAGGAGTGTTGGGAGGCTGTGACTTCACTTCTCAGGACTCTCCAGAGCCCCAGGGAATGGATGAAAGATTTGGACAGGGGAGCGCCGGCATGAAAGTGCGCTCGTAGGAAAAAACAAATTTCTTAAGTTACTAATCCATCCGTTCTGTGCTAATGCCTCCTGAAAGAAAACTTCAGCTTGTGTAGCATAGCCTTTTCTCTCTTAGAACCACTTGAACCTGTAATTAGGAAACTGCGTCTCATTAAGGCCCAGGATTACAAAGCCTCAAGGCCCAGCTTGACCAGGGTGTGACTTCCTGGGGCTAACGCCAGATTCGCGTGCCCTTGCCAAGGCGCAGTCCTGCTTCCCCTGGACTGTACTTCCTGGCTGTTCCTTGGAGCAAGTAGATTCCTGTTGACATATATATTTTTTAATTCCTAACACTAATAACTGTGCCAGTTACCCAGAAACACAGTTTCCAAGCGTCCGTTCCAAGGCTTGTGGTGGATGCAGCCTGGACCCTTGTCACCTGGTGGTCTGTTTCCACCTTGAAAAAGAACTCTTCCCCCTTGACCAGAATTTTGTCTGAGTATTCCTCCTTTCCTCTGGATGTAGGTACAGCCTACAGGGAAAAGCGACCCTCAGTCCTACCTGGTCCCCAGCTCCAGGAATGCCCATCGGACCCTCAGGGAGAGCAGCAGGGCTGGCCCTGTCACCAAGAACGCTGAGTGAGCACTGTATTGTCCCACCAGCCCTCCTCCGCGCCCGAGGTCAGTGCACTGGCTCAGAGTGAGGGGTGCGTGGTGAGCACCCTTATGTGGGTCCATAGGTAGGTGGTGATGTGGGTTTCAAGGAGAGGGTGAGCTTACAGCTGGCCTGAGCTCCCCTGGAACCCCCTGTGCTGCCACAGAGGTAGGTCTGATTCCCCACAGGGCCCATCCTCCGATCTCATTGGTCATTTCTTTTTACCTTTGCGTGAATGTGTCTGCCACTCCCTCAGTTCACTTGCACAGCAAGCGCCTCTCCTGGGGGACGACTGGCTTTGCTTCCTCTTCAGGCACCTGGGAGAGGGCTCTTGTCCGACAAGGAGCCTTCCCCGGTACTGAGACAGAAAGGCAGACCCTGACTCTGTCGATGCGCAGGGTTAACGAGGGGGAGTGCATGGTGTGCACCTCGAGATTATACACATGGGATCTGAGTTATTGAAAGAACTGTTCTGGACTAGGAAGAATGACATTTGAGATCGTTTACCCCAAGTGCATGTTAGCGCCGCATTCCCTCCATAGCAACGCGTCTCAGCCTCTTTAGCCATTTCCCCCCCTAATTGCCTCCTCCTATGGAATTTTGATGCCACAAATACACCATATAGGTGTCTATGTGCTATGGACCTGCGGAGGACCAGAGTCATTATGACAGCTGGGACTTTGTATCCTCCAAGGGCCCATTTTTGTCCTGTTGGGTAGGTCTCTCTCTCTCATGGAGAAAGCACATCCCTGAGCAGCAGCTATCCCACTTCTGCTTGGATGCCACAAGTATCAGGGAGCTCACTACCTACCCCCTTCTCAGGGCGGCCTCCGCACCGCTCGGCCAAAGAGAGCAACCATGGCCGCACGCCGCCGCTCGTTCGGCTCTCCGGGGAAGGAGCTGTGTGATGAAAAGCCGGTCCCAAAAGGTTACTTCCTGTGGATTCTGCTCATACAATGTTTTTGAGATGGTGAAAGGTTAGAAACGGAGAACGGATGAATAGTAGCCCGGGGTAAGGGGCGGGAGGGAGGCGGGTGTGCTTATAACAGGGCAACCAGAGGGTCCCCCCTGGTGGCTTGGGGACTGTTCTGCATCCTGACTGTGGCAACACGTACATGAACCTTCATGTGTGAGGAAACCGCACTGCACTAAGCGCATGAGCACACGTGGTACTGGGGACATGGCAAGGATCAGTGCACTGCCCCCATGTCAGTGTCCCTGTGGTGACACTGCACCACAGTTTTACAGGATGTTATTTATCGCTGAGGGAAACTGGGTCAAGGACACACGGGACCTCTCTCATTATTTCCTACAACTGCACGCAAGTCTATAATTATCTCAAAATACAACATTTAATTTTTTTTAAAAGAGCTAGCATTGAAAATAGAAATTAAACAAAATAAAGAGCCCATGTTTTCATTTTGCAAAGATTTATTTTTCCCTTTGGGATTTTCTCAGGTCCCAGTGTCTCATGGTCAAAGTCAGTCAAATTGACCTGAAAGGCAGGTAAATGAGCTGCCTTGCACACCAGGGGCAGCAAATGTGTGCGTGTCACAGTGCCCTGGGGGAGTACGCTGGGGGTTGCCGAGCAGGCACCAGGAGGAGCAGGAGGCCTGGAACCCTGGCTCCATCCCTCCGTGGAGCCCCAAGGGAGGGGATGAGGAGTCAGTGAGGGGACAGGAGAGGATGCTGCCGCATCCCCCTGGGGAAAAAGAGGGGATGTTCTCACTGATGCAGGAAGAGGGAGGGGGCAGCGGCTGAGAGCAGGAAGAACGTTCAGTCCCAGGGATGTCCAGACTCGCTCAGGAATGTGGTGGGGAGGGGGCACGCAGAACCTCTGTAGATGGCACCACTGTCCCCCCACCTTCTCACATGGCAGAGACATACAAGAGGTCCTCGCATAATGTCCTTTTGTTCAACGTTTCCTTATAACATTGATGAGGTGCTGTAAGAGCTTAACACTTGTTTATATCAATTAGCCTGTGGTAAAATTAGCTGTGCTGTAAGTTGTTTTGCTTAAAGTCATAGAACTTGCTCCTCACACTGAGTGAGGACTTACTGTGCATTAACTTGTACACCAGCTCAGCGGGAGGGCAGGCGCGCCGAGGCCTGCCTGCCAGGGGCAGGGCTTGGCTGTGGTCCGTCCAGGAAGTCTTCCTTTGGGGTACATAGATCAGCTGGACCAATAGTCCCCCAAAACCACGTGTTTGGAAACTGCATATAATCCATTTCATTCTCTTAATTGGTTGAGGTGGGAAAACGCAGCCGTGCAAAGTCACTGGAACCGCTGCTCATTTTAGCAGCTGAGCTCCTTGACATGGGGTGGGGGCACTTCTCCCCTGGAGGGCGCCCCACTCAGGGTTGGTTTGGTTGACCCAGACCCACCCCTCGGGCCTTCCAGACAGGCCCTATTTCTTGGACCCAGGCGGGCTGAGGGGGGTGGTGGCTGCCTGGACCTGTGGGGAGGGATCCGTGTGGCCCGCTTGCCCTAATGTTGCCAGGACCCAGTGGGGGGCTTGTCCAGCAAGCCTCATGGCCTTGTGGGAGTGCCAGCTGGGCCTGGGCACGTAGTGAAAGGGCATGTGGACTTGGTGGCGGGTGCCAGGCCTTTGCGGAGTGCTTCACAGAACACACACACACCGTTTACATGACTACCCCTCACCCCAGCGTTGGTCCTCGGTCTCATGTGGCAGATGGGGCTCACAGAGATGGAGCGACTTCCCCAGGGTCCCACGTGGCCGTGTTCACACTGAAACCCAGGAGTGTCTGACTCTAGGGCAGAGCTCCACAGTACATGCCACTGGCTTTACTCACAAGTCACACTCTACAGGAAGGGACTTTCACGCCCCTCACTGTACCCTAAAATGGTGAGGGAGCATGAAGATTGTGACCCCCTTGACAGATAGGAGCCCAGGTCCCGGAGAGGGGGACATGCTCAGGTGCCCGAAGTGCACACCAGAGTCGACTCGCTGATGCTGACTTCGGTG
This sequence comes from Mormoops blainvillei, assembly GCA_004026545.1. Lineage (NCBI taxonomy): Eukaryota > Metazoa > Chordata > Mammalia > Chiroptera > Mormoopidae > Mormoops > Mormoops blainvillei. The sequence continues at coordinate 365,244 of PVJD01000253.1, forward strand.
TCCTTCTGCCTAAACTGCATGACCCCTCCCGTGACCTGGGAACCTTGTGTGGCTGAGATCACATTTATGGAGGAGTCAGGTGGCTCTTCACGGGAGTCAGCGGCCTGCGTGAGCCCAATATTTGCTGTCACTGTCACTAAAGGACAGTGGGTTCCGCAGAGTGGCGCGAAGCCCAGGGAAGGTTCCATAACCCTGCAGCAGCACACCCCAGCCCTGGCACAATGCTGGTGGGTCCTCGTCACTTGGTTGTCCCCCACAATCCACTGCACAGAGATGCCACTGTGGGGCAAGAAGGAAAGAAGAGAACCATCCAAACCAAGGGACCACTGGACTCACACCAACAAAAATGGGGGCAGAGCAGGGGGGTGTAGGGAAGGGAGAAGACTGCTTATGGGGGTTCCCCTGGTGGCGGAAGTGTGGGCATGGGGGAGTCCTGTGGCTGCAGTCAGGAAGTCTGGGCTCCAGCCTTGCCTCTGACGCCAAGCTGCTGCATCATCTCTGCATTCTTGGGCATATCAGGGTGCAAATGCTGCTCGGAGGAGTGGGTGTGCTTAGCGGCCGGTAGCGGAGACCTGGCTAGAGGGCTCTGAGCTCTCATCCCCATTTTCACCAGTGTTGTCCCACTTTTGTCTGCTTAGACCTGAGGACCCGCCCCGGATTGCTTGTGGACAGGATTCCACAGCTGAAGCTGGTTGAAAGCCACCAGGTAGGTGGTCTGAGCGCCGTGCGATCAGAGCAGGTATCTGCTGTCCAGAGGGAGAGGCTAAGAGTGGGGATGGCCCCTGCGGGAGGAAGGGAATTCTGAAGGTGGTGGGGGTCAGGGAAAGGAAGAGAAGGCAACGAGGAAGACCTGGGTGTCTGCCGCAGGCTGGGGCCGTCTTGCTCACTGCCTGGGATGGTGCGAAGCTCTGGGGACAGGGGCCGGGACGCATCCCGAGGAAGACGGGCTCGTGATACCCTGGAATCCCTCCCGGGTTATCGTAAGATGTGCTCTGGCAACAGCGTGTTGCCGACAGCCAGAAATGACCAGCAGAGAGGCCATGGGCCCAGGAACGTGGGGCTTCTCCAAGCTGGCGCCGAGCAACCTTGGGCCACGTTCAGTCTGTGGGGCATTGGACTCCACACGGGGGCAAAATAACATACTGTGGTTTGCCTGTGTTGTCAGTGATTTCAGAATTCCCAGAGCGGCACAGAAGTTCAAAACCAATGATCTCTCCTGAATCTGGGAGCAAACCTGCTAATTGAGCCGCTGGGGATCAAGAATCTGTTTTCCCTTCTCTCTTCTGCCTCTCTGACATTTCACCCATGTTCACTCTGCCTGAAGACAGCATTGTGTCAGGCTGCCTGGGTCTGTCTGTGGGCCCGTCCACCTGAAGTTCCGTGCTACCTGCCCCCAGGCCTCACTCACTAGCGGCAGTAGCTGGTGCCTCCAGGGCGGTCTGACGCTGTCCCAGGACCCGTGGGGCATGTGCGAGCACAGAGGGAGTTTTGCCTGCATTTTATTTCCTTCCTCTTTACAGGCACCTGGCCGCCCCTGCGCATCTTTTACTGTGGCAGAGCGTCAGGAACATGGGATGTGCTTACATCGCACTCCACCGTTGACGAGGACATGTGGTTGCACTTCTGGCCCTCGGGCCCCCTGGCAGCTTCTTGTTCCGTCAGATGCTCGCTTTCCCCTCCCGGAGGTGGCTCACCATGCATGGACTCTACCGCGGAGGCCAGAGGGGCGGAGAGCCCGAGCCCCGTCACACCTGAGCCAAGGTCAGCCTGTCTGGGTTCCGAGGGTGGGGGACAGGGGTGGCATTCCGGGGCACTCTCTCAGCCCCCCGACTGGACTGTCCTGGCTGTGACTGGGATCACGGCAGCTGCCATTTCAAAAATGGGTGACTGTCACCTCGCTCTCCAGCTTGGCTGCCCACAGTGGGGCCAGTTCCCCTAGATGGAGCCAGAGCACAGGGACCTGATGTGCCTAAGTGACCTCTTGGCCCCCTTCACAGCTTCTCCTCTTCCGAGGGGCTGCGTGGCGAGATGTCTTCTGGCTGACGCCGTGGCTGGGCCCTGTGCCCTCCATCTTAGGGCACAGGGTTTCCTGGTTCACGCGGCTCCCCGCAAATCTCCTTTCCCTTCTGTCTCTTCAAACTACCTTTGGGGCGGAAAACCTTGATGACAACACCCAGCCATGTTTTTTTCATCGGCTAATCAATTTGCTATTCTTTCAGCTACTGTAAATTTGCAACAATGCCTTTTCACTGGGTCTTATTGGGGCTGGAGCCATTTTGAATGGTAGCAACAGAGAGAGAGATGGAGAAAGAGCGAATGAGAAGGGGGGGCACCAGGGACCTCCGAGAGGCACTCACCCTTGCAATCCTCCCTCTTTCTTTTTTACTTAAAAATAGTACAAACCACAGCATAAGAACCATAGCAGAAATGTTGCTTTAATCACTCCTAATCCCATCACTCAGGCAAATCAGCTGTTTTCAATATTCCCTTCCAGAGCCTGTCTGTCCCAGACATTCCTCCGGACAGCTGGAACCAGAATGGCTTTGCATCCTGCATGTCCCCTTCTTTCCTAAACCGGGTCTCGCGTTGCTGCATGGTCTTCGGAGGTGTCGTTTTTAATGGCTCACTCAGTTGTGGCTTCTGGACCCGGTTCAGCACCCCCTTCCGTGGCCGTCCCCGCCTTCCTTGTAAGAGCCCAGATTAGCTGGGAAACAGGCACACAGGTTGTTCCTCTGATGTCTGTCTCCATGCTATCGGGCTGTAGAACTAGCTGCCGTTTGGGAAGGCACACTCCTTTCCAAGACCGGAGCTCTTCTTCATGCCTCGTGGGTCATTAGATGGCTTTATTTTCCAAAGAGGCTCAAGCTCAGAGCCCTTGCATGCTCACTTCCATCTATCAACAACAAGATCATTCCTTTCCTGGCGTTTTTTCAACGTGAATTCATCTTCAACCCCTCCTCCATCATCATCATCATCATCTTCCTAAGCGCTGCCGTTTACGGGGTACTTACCCTGCGCCAGGCGCTGTGTTCTCTTGTACCATTATTTTGTTTAATCCCATCAGTTGCTACTCTTCTCACCCTCACTCAGAGGTGAGGAAGCTGAGGCCCAGGGTGCCGAAGTGGCTTGTTGGGTGTCTCACGGCTCTAAAGTGTCAGAGGCTGTCTGCCTTGCCCAGCCCCGCGCCCCTGGGAGCCACCCCTCTAGGGTGGGTGAGCCTTTGCACTCTGTAGCTCCACCCGCAAGGCCTTTTCCTGCAGGTGGAGTTTGGTGAAATGTCCTGAGGTGGGCTGCTGGACCCGAGGGGTCTTACGGTCCTAGTCTGTTCCGGCTGCTGTAACAAAACACCACACGCTGGGGGGCTTAACAGGCATTGGTTTTCTCACAACTCTGAAGTCTGGGAAGTCCAAGATCAAGGTGCTGGCGGACTGGCGTTTGCTGAGGGCCTGCTCTGCTGTCACCTCACATGGTGAAAGGAGAAAGGAACTCTCGGGGGTCTTTTTCGTAAAGGCATGAATCCTGATCATGAGGGCTCGACCTCCCAGAAAGCCTACCTCCAAATGCCATCACGTGGAGTGGTAGGTTTCAGCATAATAATCTGGGAAGCACAGACATGTAGCCCGTAGCCGTTACCGCAGTGACCTCGCTCTGGGGGAAAGGAGGCCGTGCCCCGCCCGCAGGAAGCTGGGCGGGATGAAGAATGCCTGGCTGAGGTGGGAGCCCCGAGGCCATGTGTCCTTTACAAAGGTCAGCGCCCAGAGATGGCACGGGCCTCATCATCGCAGGTCCCAGTGTGAGTCATTGGCATAGTCAGGCTAGACTTGGGTCTCTTGACTTGTGACCAGGGCTCTGCCCTCACTGGGGAGTGATTTTAACAAACCACGTTGGAAACTGAAGGAGAGGGTTGGAATCATTGGGCGGTTCTGTCGTAGAAAATGCTGGCGGTGTCCCATAGACAACGCTGGGCAGGACAGGAGAGAAGACAGTGACTGAGCCTGGCCCGTGGGCGGAGATGGGAGCCAACAGCGCAGACTTAGGGGCACCCGAAACACAGGCCCGGAGGCCTGGGCCTGGCCTCAGTCTGAGCACACGACTCGTCAGATGTATCAAAAGCTCCTCCCAAAGGGATTTCTCAAAAGGTGGGGGCTCTTCGCCCTTTTGAGTCCCCATAGGCAGCAAAATCCCCTGAGAGGGACCTTCATTGTGACCACTGCCTCCCTGGGCAGAACTAAAGCTGCTACAGGAAGACAGACAGCCTCATTCACTAACTGTTTCAACAGATGTTTATTGAAACTTTCTATGGCAGCCAGTGGGGATAACTGGGGAATTAAACAGACAAGCTCCCTTTCTTTATGGATCTTCCACTTTGGTGGGGATAATAAACCAGTAAACAGGATAGTTCCTGAGGATACACAGTACGAAGGGGGAAAACTGAACTGTCATAGGGACTGTGAGTGGAGGGAGTTGCCAGGAACAGCCCTTCTGAGGAAGAGGCAGGGATGCTGAGACCTAGGAGTCTGTCCAGATTAGGCAGCGCACTCAGGTTGGGGGGCAGCAGGTGCAAAGGCCCTGGGGTAGGAAACAACTGGGTGAGTTGCAGGGACAGAAAGAAGGCCAGTGGGAACAGACTTTATTTTAGGTTCAGCGTTAGTGCTGCGTAGAGCAAAGAGAGAGCCTACTGGGACTCCTGGCCTGCGTTGCCTACGCAGCCCACCTCCTTGTCCGCAAGACGTCCACTTGGGCTGTGTCCCTCCTTTGTCTCCGTGAGTCGTTACCTTCCCCCTCACAGGCACCCGCACTGGCAGCTACGGGAGCAGCACGCGGGTGGTGCTGGCGTGCAAACAGTAGCTCCCCACACACGGCACTCCCTGCACACTGCCTCTGCACACCCTCACTCTCCTGTCTCAGTTACATCTCTGATGGCTGCGTCCTCATTAGAGGCAGTGAACAGATCAAAATAGCATTTCTTGGACCTCGCGAAGTAATAAATCATGTTATGTTTACCTTTTGGTTACCAGGCGGGCTGCCTGTGGTTATTTAATTGGAGAAAGCTGCTCCTGTTAAGGACCCTTAGCCAAACACCCCATTAGCTTCAGGAGAGACAGCGCTGAACGAGCCACACCTCCTCATTTGCTGGTTGCTGATGGACACTAACTGGCTCCCAGTGTCACTGTCTCATCCTGCCTGTGGGCGGGGTTGATGCAGGTGTGCATGCGCTGAGGCCGCTGCTGGGGTGCCGGAGCCTGGCCGGCTCTGCCCAGTGGCTTGGAGCTGATGGGTTGAGCCTGTCATCCGGCCGCTCTCCTTCCCCTGGGGACTACCAACAGGGCAGGGTGAGGCAGGGCCCTCGGGCTCACAGGGGACTGTCAGGCCACCAGGTGCCACCTCAATGCTGAGGCTCTCTCTGGGTCTCCTTGTGGGATGTGAGGCCTTCGATGAAGCCCAGAGCAGCACAGTACACAGGCCCGTGTCTGCCGTTTCCTGGGGGCAGTCTCATCTCTGTCCTTTCTATTCTCATTCAGCTTTTTCTATATTCATTGTAGAGTCACATGCAATCGTAAGAGATAATACACACAGATGCCACCTAGTATTACCCAGTTTCCTCCAGTGCTGAGGTTTTGCAGAGCTATAGTACAGTATCACAACTAGGACACTGACCTCGAGAGCCCAGACGTGTGCATCTCCACAGGGCTCCCTCCAATTGGCCATACTGCCACACCACCTCCCTTTTGCCTCCACCCCTCCCATCACTTGTAACCACTAAACTCTTCTCCATTTCTATAATTTTGTCATTTCAAGAGTCTTCTGTAGATGGAATCCTACAGAACATAACCTTTTGGGATTGGCTTTTCCCACTCAGCCTTATTCTCCCGGGAGTCGTCCAGGCCGTTGTGTGTGCCAGCAGTTCTTCTTACTCTGTCCACGGATGGAGGTACGGCTGTCCACTTAACCTTTCCCCCGTCGGAGGGTGGGTGGGCTGTTTCCACTTTGAAGCTGCTATGAATAAACCTGCTGTATGTTCACGTGTTGATATGGATGTGGACATGGCTTCGTTTCTCTGAGATAAATGCCTGGTGGTGCACTTGCTGGGTTCCCCGGTAGTGGCAGGTTTAGCTTATTAAGAAACTGTTTTCCACCCTGGCTGGTGTAGCTCAGTGGATTGAGCATTGGCTTGTGAACCAAAGAGTCTCTGGTTCCATTCCCCAACCAGGGCATGCGCCTGGGGTTGCAGGCCAGGTCCCCAGAAGGGGGTGCGTGAGAGGCAACCACACATTGATGTTTCTCTCGCACTCTTCCCCCACCTTCCCCTTTGTCTATAAATAAAATCTTGTAAAAAGAAAGAAAGAAAGAAAGAAAGAAAGAAAGAAAGAAAGAAAGAAAGAAAGAAAAGAAAGAAAGAAAGAAACTCTTCCTGTGTTACATTCTCACCAGCAGTGCGTGAGTGACCCCATCTCTGTGTGTCTTCCCCAGGATTTGGTGGTGTCGCTATTTTTTATTTGAATGATTTCGATAGGCATGTTGTGATTTCATTCACATTTCCCTAATGGCTGATAATGGCGAACATATTTTCATGTCTTTATTGGTCACCTGTATGTATACCCTGGGTGGTGGAATGCCTTTTGTTCATTGTCAAATTGGACTGTTTGCTTCATTTTGTTTTTTTGTTTTTTTACTGTTGGGTTTTGCAGGTTATTTACGTAGTCTGCATACTAGTCCGTTGTCAGATAGGCGATCTGCAAATATTTTCTCCCACTCTGTAGCTTATTTTTCATCCTCTTTTTCAGAGCAAAAGCTTTTCTTTTTAATGAAGTCCAACTTATCAATGTTTCCTTTTAAGAAATATGCTTTTGATGTTGTATCTAAGAACTCTTTCCTGGCCCTGAAGATTTTCTCCCATTTCTTTTCTAAATGCTTTATAGTTTTACATTTTATATTTATGTTTGTGATTAAGTCGGATTTTGTATAAGGTGTGAGGCTTAAGTCAAAGTTCACTTCTTCTTTTTTTTTTTTTGGCCCACAGATGTCCAGGTGTTCCAGCGCCATTTGTTTAAAGAATCGTCTTCCCTCTACTAATTTGCATTTACACTTTTGTCAAAAATCAGTTGGACATATTTGTGTGGGTCTGTTTTGTGGTTGTTTCTTCTATTTCATTGACTTATATGAGTCTCTACTAATACCACACAATCTTTTTTGTTTTTTTAATCCTTACCTGAGGATATTATTTTTATTGATTTTAGAGAGAGAGGGAGAGAGAGAGAAACATCCATCGGTTGCTTCCCATACATTCCTCGACCAGTGATTGAAACCACAACCTAGGTATGTGCCCTGACCAGGGATCGAACCCACAACTTTTTTGACATATGGAACAACGCTCCAGCTAACTGAGCCATGTAGCCAGGGCCATACAATCTTGATTGCTGTGGGTATATAGTAAACCCTGAAATCAGGTAAAATGATTCTTCTCATTGTATTATTTTTAAAAATTTATTTTAGCTGTTCTGATTTCTTTGCCTTTCCATATAAGTTTTAGAATAATCTTGCCTTTATCTACCAAATATCTTGCTGGGATTTTGATGGGAATTTGGGTTGGGTCTTTTTTTAAATGTTAACTTTTTTATAACTAGCACATATTTCATGTATTATTTTTTAAAGTTTAAAAATTTTTTTAATTTCAAAAAGAGAGCTGAGAATGTCTGCAAATCTATCACAATACATGTGTCCTGCCTGCAGAGACTGTGCCCTAACTAGCTACCTTTTACTAACTCTTTTTCCATGGCAATAAGCACATTTCTATCTTATAAGTTTAAATTGTTTCATAATATTTACCTGTGTGGATACAGCATTATTTATTTGACCAGCTCCCCATTGGTGGATATCTAGGGGTTTTCCTTTTGAAAAATTTTTCTTTACTGCTCCTTGTTATAAACAAAACTGTGACAAGTACCTTAAGGCCACATTTCTGCAAGTATCTTCAGTGATTCCCTTGGACTGAGGCTTGGATGCAGTGGAGCCATGAGAGACCCAGGGTCTCCACACTCTCTGTTCTTCACATCGGCGTTGAGGCTCCCTGTAGTTCAGAACTGCGTCCTCTTTCTCAGCCCAGATGCAAGGCAGATGGGGAATGGATGCTCGGCCTTGTTTATTCTTAGAAGTTCCCCCCACTCCCATCCGTTTGCCCAGTGATTCTCTGTTCTTGCTTTTTGGAAGAAGGTACCAGGGACTGGCGGGCCCTTCCATCTCCATTGTCACTTAAAAGCCCCTATCCCCCTCCCTGAATAGCGCGTGACTGTTTTAAGAAAATTCTTTAAAGGCTTCAAAGAGCAATAGGATAGTTTCGGAGATGCTTGTTAAAATTCTTGAGTATGTTTGAGGGATTTACATTTTCAAAGAGAGAATGTTTTCTATTTGATGTTGAGAAAGGATGATTTTTTTTCCCTCTCCTGTGAATTTAAATAATTTGATCGACTTTCTGGTGGAAAAACCACAGTGTCCTTAGGTTCTGGATGTGGCGTTTGTTAGAACCCTCCTCAGTGACTGGCTGCAGGGAGAATGTGCGTATAGCTGGTCCTGGAATGTTTTTAAACCACAGCCATCTGTAAGTTGTCAGCTTTTTAAAAAATGGCATCTTCCGTGAATAGGGAAATTTCATTTCTTTGAAGGAAATAGTCACACAAAAGTATCAGTTTTGAATGATCTTCAATAATGACTCAAAGGGTTACCTTCCAGAAGAAATGGAATCAGTCTTCCCCCTTGTGGACAACTAGGAAAGTACGCATTTACCTCAGTAAAAGTTACGCAGGAGTTCTGAGGAAACTGAAGGGTCTATGATATTTTCCTTCTCATTTAAAAGTAATAGTAAGTATATTTTATGTAAAATTTGTGTTAAAGTAACAAAATGCAATATCTCTATAGCAGTCGATTGGCTTTGTGACTGGCACTTTAAAATAGAACACGAGAACATAAGTGCAAGAGGTAAAGTATAATATATACAAACTTTTAGGGTCTCCTGTCCTGTGTCCCCAGAGCAGCAGTAGTATTGCCCATTGAGCCAACCTTTGTGTCCCTGGCTCTGCCCTGCGAACAGAAAGGTTCTGGGTGGGTGACATGGGAGAGGTAGCCACAGTGATCACTGTCCTTCGGGGGCAGGTGCCCATATTCCAGGCACTGTTCCTACCCTTTATGGCTGTTCTGTAAATTAATTCTCATAGCAGGCTTGTGCTGTTATTATCCCATTGTACAGCTGAGAGTCAGACTCAGGAAGGCCGAGTATCTTGCTCAGACTCACGCAGCCAGTAAGTGGCCGAGCTAGGATGTAAAGGAAAGTTTACCTGACCCCAGAGCCCTGAGCTTTGATGCACCCAGACAGCACGAGGCATGCTCCCTGGGAGTGGGACGGGGCAGCGCCAGAGTAGCCGTGTACACCCAAGAAGCAGGAGACCTTGTTCCTGCCCCTGGGGGGTTAACAGTCATTCCCTGTGTAACAGTCTGCGGAAGAGGGGCAGAGAGGTCTGAGCAGTTCTCAGGAGCTGAGTCATGTCCCGACCCCCAACTTCATATTGCAGTGCTAACCCGTATTTGGGGATAAGGCTTTTAAGGCAGAAATTAAGGTAAGCCGAGGTTATCAGGGTGGGCACCAACATAACCTGACTGGTGTCCTCATAACGGACACGCACAGACGGTAAGTCGTGAGAGACAAAGGGAGAAGAGCCAGCCCTACGGACACCTCGATCTCAGACTTCTGGCTCTGGGGCCATGAGAAAATAAACTTCAGGGTGTAAGCCCCCCCGCCCACCCACCTGCAGTGTTGTCTACAGCAGCCCTCACTGACTAGTACAGCCCCTGTGGCCACCTGGGAGGTCTCCTGGGGGAAGGCTCCTGGCTCGCCTGGTGGGCGAGGGGCAGCGATGTGAGAGAAGGCGCAGAGGGGAACGTGCTGGCCCCGTGGGGGCCCTGCAAGTCCAGGGCGCCCAAGCGGGGAGCTTGCTTTCGGTAGTGGAGAGGCACAGGCTGGTTGTGAAAAACCTAGAATGCCAGGTCAAAGGGTCTGAACTCGGTTCCCTAAGCAAGAGGGCGCCACCAGAGGTTTTTGAGAAAGGTGACAAGATAAAAGCAGGCTTTAGAAAGAGCTCAGGCGGCAGGTCGGGTTGGCAGGGGCACTGTCTGAAGGTCAGGATCAGCTCAAAGAGGCTACAGCCAGCCAGGATCAGAGTTTTCAGGGTCAGGATGAGAGCGGCTGAAGGACAGGGTCACAGGCGGACTCTCAAGGACTAGCTCGCAGGTGACACAGCGGCCCTGTGTGAGGGATCCAAATGACGTCCTCCACTAGGCAAGAGATGTCAGCTTCAGACTGGGGAGATGAGGGCCACAGAGCGCAGGGGACTCAGGTGAGAGCTGACACCACAGGGACACCGTCCGTTACTGTGACTGGTGTCTGTAAACGCACAGCGTTGAAAAGCAGACAGTACTTTTAGGTGTCAAGTGAGTCTTTCCAATGCTGCCAGCTTCTCATCTGAATTGGCATAAGGGTGGGTGAGCTCGTCGGGTGGCCTGGTAGGAAGGGGAAGTTAAACCCACCCGCAGTCCTTTCAGGAAGAAAGAAAGGATGTAGAAGGCACTGGGGGTGGGTTCTACATGCTTAAAAACTGCAGAAACCTCGGCATGCCCCCGCTCTGGATGGTATATTGGAACCTTTTCCTGGAAAACAGGAAAATCCTTGGAGGAGAGCAGGGAGGCCCCAGGAGCGTGTGGGAGGGCGAGGAAGGTGCTGCCTCTGGACGGACCCCGAGTGGGTGACCCATGACCAAGGGCTCCAAGTCCCCCTTTCTCCCCTTGAGAGCTGCTTCTGGGTGGCGAATGTGTCACTCAAAGACACAAAGGGCCATTTTGACCACCAGAGGCGCAAGCGTGGAGGGTTTTTTTTCCAAAAAGAACCACCAAGTTGGCAGTTGAGGGAGAATCCGTGCCACAGCTGAGTCAGTTCTAGGCCTCGGTGTGACTGTTCACCGAGCGGGGGCCCCCCGTCGGCCTCTGCGCCCTGGCTTACATCGTCCCTACCGATCCCTCGGCTGCCTTTTCCAGGGGCCTTTGTCCCTCATATACATTCCCTGGAGGAGCAGAGTCTGTTTGCCGGCAGCCCAGGCCCCCCGCCTCCTGCAGGCAGCCCTCCGTGACCTCTCCGGCCTTGGAGCATCCCTGGTTTCTCCAAACTCCAGCTGTGCTCAGCGATGTAGGGATGCACGTCCCTGGAAGTCCCGGACAGTCTGAGCTCCAGCGCTCGTCCCCGCACTGTCCTTCTTGCTCCTGCCAGGACAGGCAGACGGTCCCTGCTACACAGAGGAGGTGTGAGGCATGGTGCCCTCCCCATCCAGACAGTGGTTCCTCTGCGCAGAGAGCATGCCCACCCTTCATGGCAGGGACTCAGGCATGGGCTCCAGGGCCGGGGACTTGAGACAAGACTCAACCACCCTGACCTCGAGGGCCGCATCTCCAACCCCAGCCCCTGCCCCTGGGGGTTGTGAGGCTTACACGTAGGGTATGTTTAAAGGGCCCTGGCACTGAGTCAGGCTCCACGTTCTACAACTCTGAACAAGTCAGTCCCCGTGCCTGGGCCTGATCACACCTGACCCACGAGTGTGAGGATCCAGTGAGGACGCAGCCGAACCCCGGAAGGCCAATGCCTTGTGAACTGGCAGTAGCCCCGGGGACAGGCACACAGTGGGAGGGGTCCTGCCCAGCCACACGCTCGAGCGCCAGTTTGAGTGTGTGCAAGCTGACAGGGGAGTTAGGTGCATTTTCTCTGGGGCCCTGGGCTGCCTGGGAGAGCAGGGGGCTTGCTACAACGCCCCGGAACCCTGGACTTGCACAAGTGGCTCCCTAAAAGCCACCCAAAACTCCTTGCAGGTAGAGAAGGCCATCGGCCCCACAGATAGACCTGCAGGGCTGGCTTTAGTTTCTGTATGTGAGGGGAAGGGCAAAGTCTAGCGCATGTTGCGGAATGAAGACAGCAAACTGCAACACGTGACTCCCTGTATATATAGTTCAGTGTAGTCCCCTACGGCCACAATTCCACACACAGAGGCCAGCCTGGACCCAGTCACCAAACCAGTGTCCAGTATGGCCTTGCCAAATCCGATTACACCTCACGACTGCTATTGAAATAGACTAATCTTTTATTGAAAAAAAAATATTTTACCTTTGGCCCAAGCAAAAATAATCTATAAAGTCATGGCTTTGATGTGATAATCATATTTTAATATATGGTGACAAAAGCTGGTTTGACTTCAGGCGGTGGGCACAGAGTACGATATACAAATCTTATATCACAGAAATGTACACTCGAAACCTATATAATCTTACTAAGCAATGTCACCCCAATAAATGTAATAAAAAATTTAAATATGTATATTTGCTGTTAAAATAAAAACTATTCACCTGTGTGTCACCTAAAATCATTTTTAGGTGGGGAAGTAATTAAGTGCTTGACTTAAGAGGCTCACTGCCTAAATTTGAATCGCATCTCTGCCACTGTACACCTGGCCACTTGTTACTCAGATTCTTAACTCTGTGACCCTCCCTGCCTTCTCTGTACAGAGGGACACTCATCTTGAGCCCTGGAGCTGAGGGTGACCCGGAGCCCTCTTCTCCAGGCCATCCCAGCACTGAGGCGCAGCTGTCCCACCCGTAAGGTGGCCCAGCCACGGTGCACTTCCTGACTGGAGGTCTGCGGTGAGGACTGCATGTGGGGTTTGCCCGGCATGGCAGCCAACACTCAGCAGGTGACAAGAAGTGCCGGTCTCTTCCCTCTGAGCAGGAGCCCCAGACCAGGGGGAGAAGTTGGGGATGATGGCCGTGCGGGAGAAAGCTGGCGTCTGGTACAACCACTCCTTCTGTGACTCTCTCACTTGGAGCTCACAAGTGACTCGGGACAATCCACAGAACTGACACTGAGTGGGAAGACCAGAGACCCAGCCCCGAGGAAGCGGAGGCAGCCAGGTAAGGGGAGGCCCGGACAGCCCTTGGGAGCCCTGTCGCCTTCCACTGGAGACCCGGGGGCACTCTGCTAGTCTCGGGGCACACATCCCGGGTGGGGCTCACCGGGCCCGTCAGGGAGAGCTGACCCGATTCCAGAAGACATCTACCTTCCCTTTGTTTCCCCCGAGTCTTGGGGGAGATCAGGGTTAAGCTGAATTAAAAGGCAGGTTATGATCACAGGTATTGGACACCTCGGCAGGAGTCTCCATGGTAACAGAGGCATCTGGCATTCTTGCCTGACACCAGGTCTTGTGACTTCATGCTGGAATCTTCTCTCACAGGCAGAGGGGGGTTTGCCTGGGGAAGAGGATGCCAGGAGGATGGGACTTGCCCAGGGAGGCTTTGTCTCTTCAGCCAGAGTTAGAAGATGAGGCTTGATCCTGTCACCTCTGGGCTACTGCTGACTCCATGACGGATGATGGAGGCGGTGACTGAGGGACAGTAGGAGTGGCACTGAGCGCATGGGGAGTTGGTAGAAGCACATCTGGCCTCCTTCAATCTAGGCCTTGCTGGTGACGTGGAGCTGGGGCCCAGGCGGGAAAGACTGAGGTGCGGGAGAGCCGCTGGCCCACCAGGCACCCTGCCCTGGGCCAGCCCCACCGGATGGCAGGAAGGGTAAGGCCCAGGTGTGCCCAGCGCACTCAGGGGACCGCAGTCACAGCGACGGTCCTCTCCCCAGAAGCTGCTCGCCAGGCAGGGCCAGGAGCGCCCTGCCGTCATCCGCCTTGTGCTGAACCCCTCCATCCACACGGCCAGCCGGCCAGCCGGCCTGTCTGAGTCGGTGTCCTAGGGCCGCTATAAGAAGTCACGCAAACAGGGTGGCTTCACACAGATTTATTCTCGTACAGATCTGAAGGCCGGAAGTCCAAAGTCTAGGTGTGGGCAGGGCTCCTTCCTGGGAGCTCTGAGGGGGAACATGTGCCTGCCTCTCTCCCAGCTCGCGGTGTCACCAGCAGTCCCGGCGGTGCTCGGCTGCGGGCAACATCCCTCTAATCTCTGCCTCTGTTGTCACGTAACATTGTCCCTGTGTCTGTGTCCAGATTTCCCAGGTCTTATAAGCACAAGCAGTCATGGGATGTGAGGTCCATTCCAATCCAGTAAGGCCTCATCTTAACTTGGTCACATCTGCAAAGACTCTCTTTCCAAATAACACCACACACACAGGTACCAGGGTTAGGACCTCAGCTAATCTTAGGGAAGACACAGTTCAGCCCACAGCAGCATATGAATCACAGTGAAAAGAACACGGGCTTTGGAGCAGGGCAGACTTGGGCTCAGACCCTAGCACCGCCACTAGCCTGTCCCGCGCTCCAGGCACCACAGGGCTGGAACGGCAGCCCTGTGCTTGTAGGCCGCCTAAGGAGTGCCTGAGAGAGGACCATGGAGCATGTGGGGGTTGTCTGCGGAGTGGTAGACACTCAGCACGGCTGACCCCTGCCGGGCCCTGGGGCTCTCCAGGAGCTCGTGGTGCATGGGGACTACTGTGATCTCAGGAACTCAGGACAAGCATGGACCACACAGGACTTGGGAGGAGGAGGGGGACCTAAGATCCAGGAGCCCCAGCAGGGATCAGGAAGCCAGGGGCCAGACCACAGCACCTCCTTCCCATGGTTGTGGAATCCGCAACCCACCCCAAGGGCTCGGGGTCTGACCCAGACGGGCAAGGATGGAGAATGGGCTGCTTTTCCCCAGCAGGGGCTCTGGGCCCGTGTATCCCCTCAGGGCCTGAGAAGTAAGCCTTCATTTCCATCTCCCACCCTTCGCCCAGGGCATGGCTTCTCCCTCCCATCGACATTGAGCCTGGCAAGGACTTTGTTCCCGGCCAAGCCCACTTTAATATTCTCTTTCTATCTCCCTCCCTCCCTCCTTCCTACCTTTTTTTAATTTTCCTTCCAATATTTTGTATCTGCTGTATGCCAGGGCTGTTCTAGGCCCTAAGGATACAGAATTTATAACTAGAGGGATGCGAGACATTAATCCAATCACGTAGATGAATGTTTCACAGGGAGGAGCGGGTGCTGTGACTGAGGGCAGTGGGAGCCAATAACACGGTGATGCAACTACCCCAGGGAAGTGAGGGGAGCGACCTTGAGCCAAGGGCTGAAGAAGTTGTCATCAAGGAAAGAGGAGAGGGAAGAGGTTTCAGGGAGGAGCGTTACCACGTGCAAATGCCCTGTGGCAGGAGGCTGCTTGGCAAGTTGAAGGAGCAAGAGGAGGTCTGTGTGGCCAGACTGAACATAGTGAAGGGAATAGGAAATGGCCCAAGAGTCAGCAGATTAGACCAACCATTTGTTGGGAAACTATCAACTGAGTGCCTACGATGAACCCGGAGCACCAGACGGACAGGGCACTGCATACACACAGTGGGAAGACCGCAGACCAAGAACATTTCCGTGCAGGAGAAGTGAAGGGCCAAGCGATCTGCACTCAGAAGGGTGGAGGCGGGAAGTGGGAAGGGCCCTCTGAGCTGAGAGTGGGAGAGCAGGTCTGGGCCTTTAAAGCAGGACCAGTTTGGTGTGACTGAGGACTGGTACAAAGGCCAGTGTGTGCAGAGGGGGGAGAGCAGGCGGGGAAGGATGCCAGATGTATTTGTAGGTGCTGGCAGGCTCATGGGTAACTTAACCCTGGCCGGGAGCCATGGCTGGGTTTTAACAGGAGAGCCACACTCAGGTTTGCACTTTGGAAAAGCCCCTCTGGCCTCCACGGAGGCAGGAATTGGGGCAGGGGAGCCCCAAATTCCTTGGGCCCGCTCCTGGAGTGGCTGGAGAGGTCGGGGTACAGTAACGGACGGGACTCCTTTCTCTTTGCAGGCACCCCAGAAGGGCTGTGAGGATGGGCCTGGAGTACCCTACTCTCTGAGCTTCCTGGAGGACGAGGACTCAGGGCCCTTGTGCCAGCAGCTACAGGCCACCAGCTCACGGGGCAGTGAGCCCCTCAATAACCTTGGCCTCTCCCATGGGTCCCTGGTGAACCTGGAGTACATGCCCTTCTTCCGCACCTATGGGCAGCCCGTGGCAGAGGAGTTGGCCCTGCAGCCAGGGGTTTGCAGGGACGGAGAAGGAACCTGGAGTATCAGGGAGGCACCGTTCCGGGAGGACTCAGAGCCACCTGGCGGGTTCCTCCCCTACTACCGCTCCAAGGAGGAGAGTTTCCCCAGCCCATCTCGTGGCAGCTCCCAAGACCCAGCCACCAGGAGGGAGGCGCAGGCCGGCTGTTCCTGCAGGAGGACTGGCAGCCGCGGGAGCTCTGTGAGTGGGAGGGCCATGTGGAGAGGCCACAGGAGGGCGTGGGGAGCAGCCCTGGGTCCCCTGGCATCCTTCAGACCTCTGTCCCGGAACCCTGGAGCCCCAGACCCCAGTAGGCCGGGCCAGTCCCCCACCCACAGGGGCCTGCCCCTGGAGCAATGTGTCTTTGGTTAGGAGCACAGAGGCTGGAGTCGGACAGCCTCACTCAGTCCTAGTTCAGCCACTTCATAGGACGGTGGCCTGGGGAATGTGTTGGAGCCCCATGAGCCTCAGTTTCCCTATCAGAGAGAGAGAGAATGGTAATAGCTCACCATAGGGCCATTGTGTGAATTGCGTTCAATTAGCCTGCTGTTCCCCTACAGAAACGCCCATGTAGGCCTCGTGACTTGCTGGGCACCCAAATAGCTTCATGCGCATCACCTCATTTCTCCTGCTAATAGTCTGGTGGGAGAATTCTGATTATTATCCCCATTCTATGGACGAGAAAAAATGACTCAGAGAAGCTAAGTGACTTGGCCAAGTGACTCGCAACCACTAGTGAGAACAACCTGAGATTTGACCTGAAACCATGTCCTATGTTACTAACCACTCCCCCAGCACCAGGCAGCTGGGCCTGGGCCCGAGCCCTGAGCCCCGGGACTGCAAAGGCCGGCGGGGTGGGATGGGTGGGCTCTAATCCCAGACACACCCCTCCTGGCGAGGGCTGCCCAGGAGTACTTCCCAGTACAGTGTGCAGGAGAGATGCAGGCCCGGCCTCGTACCCCGCCCTCACAGCCACACTGCGGGCACAGGCTGGGCTGGCGTCTGGCTAACTGTCTCGTGTCCCCCTGGCTCAGGCTGCCGCAGCAGGCCCAGGCCTCATCTCCGGGACCTTCCCGACCAGCTACCCTACCCTGCTGGTCTCAGCAGGGCACTCCCATGACAGTGACCTGGACGCCCTTCTCTCCAGCGATGCCGCCCTCAGCGGCCACGCGCCATGTGCCTCGGGATTTGTGCCTTACTACCGAACCCCCGAGGAGGGGCTCCGCACGAGCCCTGGGCCTCCTGCCTCTCCGTCAGGATCCAGGAGCCCACCGGGCAGCTGCCCAGGCCTGGTGCAGCCACACTGTGAGGGGGCAGAAGGTGGCAGCAGCAAGAACCACCAGGGTGCGGGCCCTCAGCACCCGCTGATCATTGAGAGCGGAGGTGGCCGGGCTGGGGTTCCCAGAGCTCAGTTGGCCCTGGGACCAGAGCCTCAGGCCTTTAGTGCCCTCCCGCAGTGCCCACAACCTGCAGAGCTGGCGGGAGGTGCCCAGCCCCTGGCAGGCTCTCCCGTCCCCTCTCAGTGCACTGAGTTGGGCAGGCGAGGAGACCCCGTGCCCTGCTAGTGTGCGGCTGCGCGCTGGTGTCTGGCTCAGCAGGCCTGGGGTTGGCCTTTCTCCCCAAGGAAAAGAGGGAAGCAGCCCAGCCACGACCCCCAGGAAGTGACCCCTCCTCCCTGGGCTGCCCCCGCCCGGCTCTCCTGGCTGGAAAACCTGCCCAACGGGACACGGAGAGCAGCAGTCCCCCAAGTGGCTCCGCAAAGGGGATCCTGCCTAATCTAGCACTCGCACCTTCCCATGGTCCTTGCAGCAGCTTGTCCCAAGCCAAGGCGGGCGGGAGAGCGGGGTCCACCAAACAACTAAGGGGTGGAGAGAGAGGTTTTGTAAATAAATCGCTTCACTACAAGGTTGGAGTTGGTGCGCTAATTCAATGCTTGGGAGTAAGCTTGCAACTCCCATTTATTGAGCATTTACTATATTCCAGGCACCATCTCCATAATCCTTAGGGGTGGACCCCGGTGTCACCCCCACTCTGCAGATGAAGAAGCAGGCTCAGAGAAGTTAGCAGTGTGCCTGAGCTCACACGGCGAGCTGGCACTCGGACCCAGGTCTCGGGCCCAAATGTTCGAGCGCTTCCCCGTACACCCTTCTCAGTGAGCCTTCACGCAGCCCCGGGCCCAGCCCACCTCCCCTGGGCCCCCTGGCCCCTCTACCTTTCCCTCCCTGGCTCGCTGCTGTGTGGAGCCGCGGGCTGAGGACAGTGGCTCAGCACAGCCTGCCAGGACCCTGCCGTCTTGGGCTCGGTGGGCATGTTTCCCGGTGCCGCAGCCTGACCCCCAGCTGCAGACCCGCCCCACATCAAGGCGGGTGGCTTGTGGCTGAGGCACGCGGGGTGGGGACAGTGTGCACTCGTCTGCTCTGGGGACTAAGCATGTGAGCGCTGGCTCCTGTTTAAAACAGATCTTTGTGCCCAGTCACACACGTGTCTCACCTGCACAGCCACCGTCCTGTGGTGCTGGCTCGTGTCCTCCTCCTCAGACCTGTACGTCCCTGGTGGCCGGATCCCTGTCCCTTCACCAGGGGAGCACCGCCTCCCCCTCTTCCTGAGGATGGGGATGCTGGAGAGGAGGGGCGATAAACCACACTTCGCTTACACTCCAGTGACACTTCAGTTACAGTGAAGAATTCTTTAAAATCCACTTTTTAATATTTCCAAGGTACCTCTGTGACTTCCCTACGGGCAGGTGACTTGGGATGGGAGTGTGGTGGGAGAAATGGAGGTGCTCCGGCTGGAAGACACCCTGGCTACGCTCGGGGCGGGATCCGGGATTGACCTGGTCCTCTGACGGTCCACTGGGGCGGGTGTGGGAGCTGGCGTCCTTGGGCTCGCACTGCCCTCAAAGACACAGGCTGGGGCTGCGGGTACCTGGGTGCATGTTAGAAACTGGGGCCACTCTGTCCTTGTGCAGTCCAAGCCGGGTCCGAGGTGTGGCCCCTCTTTCCATGCAAGTGACACCCGGAGCCTGAGCAGGGCCGGGAGCCCGGCAGCTGCCTGCCAGCCGCTCCTGAGGAGCCGGAGGAACCTACTTGCTTGAGGGGCTTAAGGACCCTTGAGTTTCTCAGGGCTGAGGCCCCTTTTGCAGGAGCAGTTTGCGGGGAGAACCTGGGGCTGAGCGCTGTCGGGGAGGGATTGGGCCGAGCCAGAAGGGTCGATGGCTTCTGGTTCATCCAGCTGGCGCTGGCCGGGAGCTGCGCTGTGCGGACACGGGCACGAAAACGTGTCAGGACGCAGAAGCCACAGCAAAGGTCAGAGTTACCCGCTGTTTCCTGCGCGCCAACCATGGTGCTGAGCACTCTACATGCGTTGATTTTGAGTTAAGTCCGACTTCATTTAGATACAGTCGACACCCCCACTTTATAGGTGAGAGTGTCCAGGCGCGGGCTGATTAAAGGGCTAACCTCAGGACACGGAGCTGGAAGACAGCAGAGCCAGGATTTGGACACTGTCTAGTTCCTCTGGAGCCGGTCCTCTTAACCATTATGTTTAGTTTATTAATAAACACAATACTTACATTAGCTTATATTGGATCTCTGTATCTGTGTAATAAATTAGCTCAGAACTCAGTAGCTTAAAATAACAAACACCTTTTTTCTTACGGTTTTGGGGGTCAGGAATCTGGGAGCAGCTGAGCTGGGTGGTTCTGGCTAGGGGTCTTCGTGACGTTGCCCTTAGGGTCTTGGCCGGGGCTGGGGCTGCAGTCACCTGGAGGCGTCCCCGACACCGGAGGATCTGTTTTCTCACTCCTGTGGCCGTCTGGCTGGTGCCGGCTGTGGACGGAGGGCTCCGTTCCTCAGGGTCGGCCTCCCCACAAGGCCGCCTGGGCAGCCTCGCGACATGGTGCCTGGCTCCCCCGAGAGCAACCGGTCCCAGAGACCGAGACAGAAGCCATAATGCTTATGACAGCTGAGCCTCAAAAGTCACACAGTTAGCTGTTGGTCACACAGCTTCGGTGCAAGTCACCGTGGACAGAGGCCTCCCAAGGGCGTGATAGTGAGAAGCGCTGGGGGCCAGGATGGGGACTGGCCACCGTGATGATGACTGGCTACCGTAGAGTCTCATATAAGCGGTAGTGCCAAATTTGGGTGATTTGCCGAGAAGGAGAGCTCATTTGCCAAGGCAGGCCCTGCAGCTGGGGCGAGGGAGGCAGGGGCGGTGGCGATAGCACTATACTCGGGGGGCTGGGGCCCGGCACCCAGCTCTGTACCTAGTCCGTAGCGGATACTGCAGCATCGATAGTTGGATGAACGCATGAGGTCCCGACAAAGGCAGAAAAGGGGGCACATCCTGGTGATATGGAGCCTAAAGCGAGGGAAGGAGTTGGGGAAGGAGGATGGGGGACAGTGAGGCCACTTTGGTCGCTGTGGAGAGCCTCAGCGGATGGCAAGGCTGGCTGGGCAGCAGGGAGAGGGTGGGGCTGCCTCAGGCCGAGTCCCTGGTGTGGATGGCGTTGGGATGGAGCGACGGGCAGGGCAGAGCCGGAGCCCGCTGCTTTGCAGGGCTCGGGATGGTGAGCGACTTCTCTCTGCCACCCGCCCCGAGGGGACTTGCCCTCACCTCAGGCTGGCGCTCCCAAGCCTCCTGCCCGCACACAGCTTTTGTCACCTAGGAAACCTGTTTTAGGGAAAATCTAATTCATATGGGTTGGGAATTTTGTCCTTTAAAATTTTTTTCTTTCCATCAGAAGTGAGATGTCTTAGAAATCCTTTGAAATCTCCCGTCGCTTTCAAACAGGGTGTTTGCTCTTTGCCACGTTCACACTGACCCCGGAGCAGAGAGCGGTGGGTTCAAGGGGCCCAGAGCTGAGGGTTTGGTCACACCCTATCTCTTCCCAGGTGTAGGGTCTTAGATCTGGCCTTCCTTTTAATAGGCGGAGAAGCTGAGGACCAGAAGGGTGAGAGTATCCAAAGTGGGAAGACCTGGCCTGTCCCCTGGAACAGAATGTATGGACAGTTCTAGTTACCGCCCTCCACCCTGTGTCCCAGCCCCATCCCTGCCATCACCCGCAGGGCATTCGGAGACCACTGAGGGCGGGTGTACTGGGCTGAGGGTCGACCGCTCGTCCTTGGGCAGGTTAGGGAGGGACATCGCAGCCCTTTGAGAAGCTGGACCAGCACAGGCCTCGGCTTCCCCTGAGGACCCCACAGAGGGCAAAGGCCTGTTTGCAAGGAGACCGAGCCCATGCAGCGAGGCCCAGGAAGGTGCGTCCAGGTGAGATGTAGTTGACCCTATCCACTCCCAGGGAGCAGCAGGAGGACTGTGGACAGCCGATGACCAGCAGATAGCACCACCCACAGAGTCACGTCCTCGCCCTCCGGTGCCGGCCAAGGCCCTCTGCCCTCAGGCTATGCGCCTCCACACCCTCTCCCACGGTAGGGGCTCAGTGTAGGCGAAGCTCCTCACGTTCCCTTGCTTTCTCACACCCAGCATCACCCAAACCATCCCGCCTGTCTACCTGGCCCCCCACCACCTCCACAGCCAAAATCCAGCTTACTTTTTTAGGGCCAGTCCAAGGACCACCTTGTTCCCCAGTCCGCCTGCAGACTTTCTCCCTGCTTCCCCTTCCAGCCTTTGCCGTTTTCAGGCTGGGAAGGTATGCGGTCTCCTGGTCTCCCTGCAGCTGACATCTGATGAACACATGGCGCACGTTGGAGGGGACCCGCCACGGGGCAGAGTTGGGCAGACGTTCCTGAGCACAAACTCCCCTCTCACTGTCGTCAGCATGGCATGCTCTCTGCATCCCAGGCAGGTCAGCCCATGGCAGGCACTTAGCAGGGGCTTCTGGAAGTGACCTCAGCAGCTGCAGTGGCTCCCTCGCGACACCCCCCACCCCTCACATCTCCCCAGCCGGGTTTCCTGGTTCCCTGGCCTGCATGGCCACCACCGGTCCTCAGTGCCAACTGCTTATGTCTACTGGCTAAGAAGAAAAGGCCGAGGAGGCCAGGCTTCCTTGTTCGCAGATGTGCACAGAGCCAGCTTGGCCTGCGGGTGATGGTCTGAAAAGACAGGACAGAAGTCATCCCAGGACACTCCTCCTGACTGCTGAGGTGTCTGCTCCAGATCACCTAAGACTATGAATGTAAGCCCTGGCTGGATGGCTCAGTTGGTTGGAGCATCATCCCATACACCAAAAGGTTGCAGGTTTGATTCCCAATCAGGGCACATCTAGGTTGCGGGTTCAGTCCCCGGTCGGGACACATACAGGAGGCAACTGACCGATCTCTCTCTCTCTCTCTCTCAAATCTATAAACATGCCCTCAGGTGAGGATTAAAAAAAACTTAAAAAAAAGAATATAAGTGTAGTTGGTTAATACCATCTCACTGATGGTGGAGAAACTGAGGCAAAGAAGGTAGGACATTTACACAGAGGGTTGGAGCGGGGTGGGGGCAGGGGCTTTAGGGAAAGTCCCTTCCACTTTCTGAGTCTTGGCCAGGAGGCAGCATCTTGGTTCTGAGCTGGGCCCTGGAGTCAAACAACGGGTGTAAACCTGTAATCTTCCCCTTTTTGGCTGTGTGGCTTTGGAGAAACTGCTTAACCTCCCCGAGCCTCATTCTTATCATCTGTAAAATGGGGAACTGCCTCACAGAGTTCAGTGAGATGCTGCAGGCAGAGCATGTAGCACCGGGCCAGCTTGGCGCCCGAGGTGGAAAAGAGCCTGGCGCATTTGAGGCCTTGATGAACCAAGGCAGGGGGAAAGTTGGGAGTGTCACCTCTCTTTACTGGGGTGTTCTCCCTCTAAATACAGTCAGCTCCCAAGAAGCCTCAGTTGGGTTCACGCCTCTCAGAGGTCCACTCTCTGGCACCCCCGGACTCCTCCTGAGCCTCGGGTCAGCATCACTTTCATAGCCCAAGCACATATGGGGTCTAACTCTGCCAGCCCAATGCTGGGAAATGGCCAGAAAACTCCCACTGGCACAGCCGGGCTGGCCTTGTCCTCCTGAGGGCCCCAAGTGCTGTGCAGCAGCGCCCTCTGCTGGTACATCTTGACAAGACACCCACAGTGGGTGCCTCCATGGCCCAGAATTTCAGACTTCCATGACACTGCCTAAGAGGGGGCGCATCTCTACCCTCCAAAAGACACAGGGGGAGCGGCAGCATGGACCTGCCCAAGGTGCCCAGTGACTCAGCAGCAGCACCAAAAGCAGAGCCCAAGCAGCCCAGCCTCCCAGCAGCTGCCTTGACCCCTCGCTTCAACCTCATTTGCCTCTGTCTGTTTCTTGACTTGGAGTGTCAAATAGAGCGGGTGCTGGAACAAATACAACCTGAATAGTCTCTGAACAGGCTTTCTCAAAGAATTGTCAATAAAGAGAGGAGTCCTTCCCCAAATAAGAAGCTCAAATAGCACCTTGAAAATCACCATATGCTTTCCTTTCCAGGGGACTCCGCGAAGGGACCTCAGAGCTCCCTTTGTCTGTGGTCAGCACAGGAATGACGTGGCAGGTACAAATGCCCAAAGGAGAAAGACAGCGCACCCCTGCATCCCCACTTCACCCATTCATTTACGCTCGAGGCTGCAAATGCCATGGGGGTGGACAAGCAAGGCGGGGCCTACCGTCCTGGGCCGCCTGGGCATTGCGCAGGACAGACCCACATGGCCAGGGCTGGAAGAAAAGCCGGGATGCCTTGAGAGGGGCAAGGAGGCTTTGACCTTGGCCGAGGGGTCTGGAGAGGCCTCTGTTTCAAGGATGTTTCAGCTTAGGCCTGAAGGAGGCAGAAGTGAGCCCTGAGAAAGTCGATGGGCAGGAGCCGCAAGCCCCTCTCGGGTGATGTGCCTCACGGGCAGGGCCGTTTGGGAGTGGAGCGCAGTGGTCCACTGTGGAAAGGAGCCCACCCCCTCCTCTCGGCTCCAGCTCATTAGCAGTGCAAGCAGCAGCTTCCTGAGCTCAGGATCCACCCCAGGGTTGCCAGGGCCACGGACTGCCAACTCAGGACTTTCCCAATTGGTCCCATGGTGACACGGGACTCAGGGAATGACAGTCCGCCTGGCACCCATTAAGTGGTCCTCCAAAAGAGTGGGCCTCGGAGAACTGGCAGGCTTTCCACCTGTGGACTTGCTCCAACGGTGAACTCAGAAAAGGGCCGCTCTTCAGAGACCATTCATTTCTCATAACTGTCCCAGCACCTATCCCAGGGCGGCAGGGCAGAGCCTGGGCGTCGGCGATGGCAACGACCACACCGCCCCGTCCCCGTCACCCCCCAGGCAGGCCTCTCAGCCCTTTTAGGATCCAGCCTCAGAGGTCAGAGCCTGTCTCGCTTTGGATGAACGAGGCCTGGCTGTCTGCCGCCGCATGGTGGCCTGGATCATGTGACATGGATGTGCCAGTAGGGGAAGAGCAGGCCTGGCAGAGGCCCCTTGCTCCAGACCATAGCCCTCACCACTCTCTACCATCCTGGGTGCCAGGGCAGTCCCTGCAGGAGAGTAGCAGGATGCTGGATGGCATCAAGTCACCTGCCTTCTCAGAGGGAGTCCAGAGAACCCCCAGGGGGGTCCCAAACACCTTCCCCCAGCCAGGCCACATCCGCAGCGAGCACGGACCTCCAGCTGGGGCCTGGCTGGGTGCAGCGCAGGACCACCACTCTTCCAGGCTGGCCCAGGGTGGACAGTGTAGGCTAGGCTGGGCCAGGAGGGAGCTGGGCCCCTGGAGAACTGTACCTGAGAGTTAGACATGACCTTGGTCCCCCAGGTACTTGCCCTGGACCCAGGGCCTTGAGGGGGACATGGCTGCAATGGCAATAAGCATCACCACCGGAGGCTGGGATGGAGAAGAACGCCCCCTGCTGACTGGGATCTGCCCCAGCAGCACAGGCCCACGGGAATGGGAGCACCCCAACAAGCGCCATTCCAGCAGGGGCAGCTGGCCAGGAAGGTGCGGGGAGGATGAGAGGTGTGTGGGGGGAGGTCCGAGGCAATAAGAGGGAGCTCTAGCTTGTCCCTAGAACAACACCGCACCTCGCAGCTGCAGGGCTGATTCTTCTGATGAACAGGATCTCATTTAACCTCACTGAGCCTTGGTCTCCCCAACCCTATTTCACGGGGGGACACAGCGTTATACCAGAGAAACGGAAACTGCAAGAGACACAGGCATACCTCGTTTTATCGAATGGCCCAGGTATTGCGGGTTTCGTTTGTTTGTTTTGCAAACTGAAGGCAACACTTTCCACCAGCAAAAAGATGATGACTCCGTTTATTGCTGCGGCTCTGGAACCGGACCTGCACTACCTCCAGTGCATGAGTGTGTGTGCATGTTTCGTGGGGACCAGCTGGGCAAGCCACTAGATTCCACAGGAGGCATTTCTTCTTTCTCAGGGAAATCTCCGTTTTGCACTTACCTTTCAGCAAATTGGATGACGGCCACACAGAGTATCAAGGACAAGCTCTTTTACTTAAGGTCAACTGGCTGTCGAGGTAAAGCACGTCTACAAATACCTGCACAGCAGCACCTAGGCTTGTGTTTGATTGAGTCACCGGGGACTGTCACCCAGCCAAGTTGACTCATAAAACTGACCATCAGTAGAGGGATGACCCTGGTGCTGGCTCACAGCCGCTGTGAGGAGGGTGTGTGACCATGTGTAAAGCCCTTAGCACAGACTTTGACTAGAAAAGATCGCCAGGGTGAGGCAGCTCCAGCATCCATTTGCCGGTCAGGATCATGCAGGCAGAGAAATGGGGCGCAGGTTGTGTTTGGGGGTGGAAAGAAGAGTTTCAGACGAGGGCAGAGCAGGGTTTGGGGCCTGCTTGTCTGCGGGGGGTAGAGACTGGTCCAGAGAGCCCTGGGTAGGGGGCGGAGCATCTGCGGACTCTGGGCCCTGCAAGGCAGGCACTTCCAGAGGCACGAGGTGCTATCTGGCCGCCCAGCCCTCAGGCCCAGGCAGCTCCCAAAGGAAAATTCCAGCTTAGCCTCACCGCTCCTGAAGGTCTGGCCAGGGTGTAACAGTGGAAAACTGTAACAGTGATATTTCTAACCCCACCCCCCCACATTCTTCTGATGCGGTTTCTGTAAGTGCTGACTCTAATATGTGGCTTGTAGATCAACAGCATGTTTGGATAAGAATCCTAGGAACTGATTTCAACAGATACAGACTCCAGCCTTCAGGCATCCCCACTCCGGGAGATATGCTGACCTTCAACCATGTAGTCAGGATGACGTGATGCCAGGATGACTAAGCCAGTTTTGGGGGACCCCAGATTGGACCATGTGGAACCCTGGTAAGGCCCAGGGGGCCTGGACTTATGTGGGGGAGGGGTCCCAGCTGCTCGTGGCAGGTCGACCCCATGGCCGGGACTGAAGGAATTTCCCAGCTCTTCATCTCGGGGACTCTGCCTGCTCTCCCTCTCAAGGCACTGGCCGCCTTTGAACGATTTGTCGGTGAAAGGAAACGGGCCTCTGGGGAGTCAGCTGGTTCCAGTCCGGGGAGCGGATGGGCTCCAATCTTAATAGTTGGGTTTTGATTTGGAATGTTATCATTCAGAGGAATTTGCATGGGAATCATACTGCTTTTTTTTTTTTAAAGATTTTATTTATTTTTAGAGAGAGGGGAAGGGAGGGAGAAAGAGAGGGAGAGAAACATCAATGAGTGGTTGCCTCTCGTGTGCCCCCTACTGGGGACCTGACCCACAACCTAGGCGTGTGCCCCGACTGGGAACCGAACTGGGGACCCTTTGCTTCGCAGTCTGGTACTCAGTCCACTGAGCCATGCCTGCCAGGGCTGAACTGCTTTTTAATTGTCTGTTAGTTTCATTTCTCTGTTCCTCCAGTGGGAGGAAGTCAGTTTCAGTTTGAAAGCTCTCCTCTGTCTGTATTAGTTACAGTTATTATTATTATTATTATTATTATTATTATTATTATTTTGCTTGCTTTCTTTTCTTTTGGAGACTTGGTTTGATCTTTGCTGTTTTTGTATTCACCAGGAATCCTCTGTCTCTGTAGTTTGGGCTTCATGCCATTTGGACCTCGTCAGGGTCATTTGCGGTACTGGTTGGTGTGAGATAAGATTCTAAGGCTGGCCCCAGTGCTTCCTTTTAGAGGATTTAGTTTGAGGATACTCATTTGTTTGGACTTTATTTTTGCTTTCTATTTTGTTTTTGTTTCTGTTTTGAAAGGAATGGCTTGGTCTCAATCTCGAACTGTTTTGCCAAAGGTGTGGTAGCTGGGATAAGATCTCTTATGTTCAAGCTTTCATGTGGTAACATCATAAGGATTCTACTCAGAACAGACTAAAATTAGTAGTTCAAAGAGGGGAAAAGATCTCACTCCCCTCTCTGACAGCAAAAAGAGAAAGGAAAGGAAAATATGAGCATTTTTAAACTTAAGCTGCTCAAGCCATGCCGTGCCACTCCTGAGATCAACATCCCCCTTCTCCACTCCTAAGAGTTGTCACGCTCACTGGATGATGAAACAGCTCACTTTTGAGCACACTAAAGGAAGGCAGCAATCACCAGCAATAAAAATGTGAGTGTATTCGCCAATGAAAAAAACCTGTTTCTGTAAGTTATAAAATGTATTCTTAAATTTGTTGATCTAAAAGAATGCTAATTACTTACTTTCAGTTGTCACTAAAAATTAATGTTTCTAATAATAAAAATTCTAATGAAGTTGGAAAAAATATGGCTTTGGCGATGAAAGGTGTAAATTATGGCAATGCAAACGAAAGGGCCAAACACCCCCTTTGATTTTCAAAAACCAGCTGTAGTTTCCCAACGGAAACCCAGGTCCGACGGACAGTAGGGAATAAACGAACTGATTTCTTGGTCTGACATACTTTCATTTGTAATTCTAATTGTTATTTTAAAATGTTGTTACCAGAAAAACCCACATTTCTTTGTCAATTGCTTTGTCATCTGACCTAGAACTACATTATGTAAAAATATTTTATTTTGTCATTTAAAGACAGCCATTATTTTACTCTGATGCATTTGTAAAAATGTTATATGTTCTAAAAGATCCGTGAAAAGGACTCTGACTTATTCTAAAATATGTATTTTTGAGAATAAATTTTCAGATCATACCTTTGAAATAGATGGGGATTTGTGGGGCTCAGGGGAATGACTGAATTCATAGATATACCGGCAAATAATCAAGATAAACAGGACTTGATTGTGGGGCTGAATGAACTGAAGATCATTGTTCTTCTTGTGACTTTACTGATTTTTAAAAACTAGTTTGTTTTCTTCGAGCAATTTGGTAAATTGGAGCAATGTCGAAGCATTTGTTTTGTTTTCCCTATTTGATCCCTCCAGAATCTGGAAACTCTTAATGAGCGAGTATATATTTATTTGCATGAATTCAATAAGAATATGATTTTTTTTTTCAGTTTCCAATTGTGGCTTTATTAGCCAAAACTTTGACTGGAACGTGATGTTTGAAAGAGACATGCCTGGACTCTGGATATCAGCAAAAAGCTTTAAGGAATAAAGATTGACCTTGAAGCCAATAAAAGCCCCCCTTGGAGAAATGGCCTGGTACCTTGCTGTACATAGGGTTCATGGTGGTCTTTCCAGGTAAGGAGTGAAGTTTGCTTTCCTGGGAGATGGAAAGGAAGGAACCTCAAGACATTTTGGGGACCTCGAGAACTTGAGGAGTTTACCCAAATCTGTGGGCATTTGCAGGCAGAGGCTGATGGCAGCTGTATGGCTTAGCTTCTCCACCCTGCAGGGCTAATGAGAGCTCAATCTAAAAATTCCTAACATTCCAGCAAAGTAGATTTAAGAACGATTATGTGGGGAACTCCATGTGGGGAACTTTTCAGCCCCCTCACTTGATCTCTTTGTTCTGTTCCCCTCTCCCTCCTTACAAAGACCCCTGCCTGCACTGAGAGGTGGAGATGGAGATGGTCTGTGTGACATGAGTCCCCCATCTTCCTGGGAGGTGGGCTTTGTGACATGAGTCTCCCATATTTCAGCTGGCCAGCTCCTGAAAATGAACCACTTTCCTTCATATCGGCCCTGCCTCTCAAGTATTGGCTTCCGGAGCAGCACGCAGCTGAACCTGCTTTGGGCTACAAGGGACAGGTCGAGAGCTTTCCGGGCTCTGGAAATTCTCACCTGGTCAGTGTGGCCTCAGCAGGGGCTGTGTTCCTTCGGTGTGGGCTGCTGCAGGAACTTCAGGCCTGGGTGTGGTTTCACCTGAACTCTCCGCTGCGACAGCCGGGTCTTTGGGAAGAAGCTCAAAGTGTGTAGGCCAGTTTTCTAAAAGGTCCAAGTCTATGTCTCTCTCTCTCTCTCACACACACACACACACACACACACATTAAACACACTGAACATACAGGCATTTTCCTCACCTAGGCATAGGGGTCATGAGAGTAGCCACCTCACAGGGTTGCTGTGAGGACAAGTCCTGACACAGTGAGTGGGGCATGAGTTAAATGCTCAGGAGCTATTAGACATTATTAATAGATAATATTTATTTAGAGCTGACTTGGAGCCCACCCGTGGACTGGGTGCTTTCCACACATTATTTCAGTTTTTCGTGAACAGATAGGGTTCTAAAGCCTGGGAACTATGGGGAGGTGCATGGCGCAACCAGGGTAGAGTCCGTAGTCTCTAAAGCAACATGGAAAACTGTGCTTCCTGTCTATTTGACGGTGAAACTGCCCGTGGCTTTCAACCAGCTTCTCAGAGAAGAAAACACTTCTGGTTTAGTTGGACATTTAGTTATAATTATTTCAGGACTTCCAGCCAAGATGGAGGCGTAGGTAGATACACTTTGCCTCCTCACACAACCAAAAGAAGGAAACAACAAATTTAAAAGCAGAAAACAACCAGAGCTGCCAGAAGGTTGAACTGTATGGAAGTCTGACAACTGAGGAGTTAAAGAAGAAACATTCATCCAGACTGGTAGGAGGGGTGGACATAGGCAGCCAGGGCGGAGAGGATGCATGGCAAGGCGGTGGCTGGTGTGCCAGGTGATCCCACATTTGCGTGCGATTAAATCAGGAGGAGCAACGAGGGAGCGAGACAGGCTGTGAAACCCAGGGCTCCAGCGCAGGAAGAGAAAGCCTCAAAACCTCTGGCTGCAAAAACCTGTGGGGGTGGTGGCAGCAGGAGAAACTCCCAGCCTCAAAGGAAGGTTCATTGGAGAGACCCGCAGGGTCCTGGGACACACACAAACCCACCCACCCAGGAATCAGCACCAGAAGGGCCCAGTTTGCTTGTGGGTAGGGAGGCAAGTGACTGAAAGTGGGGTGTGAGCCAAGCAAGCAATATTGTTCCTTCTCTGACCCCTCCCCCACATAGAGCACCACAAGGCAGCCACGTGGGTTGCCCCACCCTGGTGAGTACCTAAGACTCTGCCCCTTACAGCGTAACAGGTGCGTGAGACAAAGAAATATGGCCCAAATGAAAGAACAGATCAAAACTCCAGAAAAAGTACAACTAAGTGGTGAAGAGATAGCCAACCTATCAGATACAGAGTTCAAAACAGTGGTAATCAGAATGCTCACAGAAATGGTTGAGTATGATTACAAAACAGAGGAAAAAGTGAAGGCTATGCAAAGTGAAATAAAGGAAAATACACAGGGAACCAACAGTGAAGGGGAGGAAACCAGGACTCAAATCAATGATTTGAAACTGAAGGAAGAAATAAACATTCAACCAGAACAGACTGAAGAAACAGAAATTCAAAAAAATGAGGAGAGGCTTAGGAACCTCTGAGACAACTTTAAATGTTCCAACATCTGAATCACAGGTTGCTAGAAGAAGAAAAGGAGGAGCAAGAAATTGAAAACTTATTTGAATAAGAGCTTCCTCAATCTGGCAAAAGGAAATAGACTTCCAGGAAGTCCAGGAAGCTGAGAGTCCCAAAGAAGTTGGACCCAAGGAGGCACACACCAAGGCACATCATAATTACATTACCCAAGATTAAATATAAGGAGAGAATCTTAAAAGCAGCAAGAAAAAAGGAGACAGTTACCTGCAAGGGAGTTCCCATAAGGCTATCAGTCAATTTCTCAAAAGAAACCTTTAGGCAAGGACCTACATCCAAGATTACTCCATCCAGCAACGCTATCATTTAGAATGGAAGGGTAGATAAAGTGCTTTCCAGATAAGGTAAAGTTAAAGGGGTTCATCATCACCAAGCCCTTATTATATGAAATGTTAAAGGGACTTATTAAGAAACAGAAGATCCAAACTATGAACAATAAAATGACAACAAACTCACAATTATCAACAACTGAACCTAAAAACAAAAACAAACTAAGCAAACAACTAGGACAGGAACAAAATCACAGAAATGGAGATCACATGGAGGGTTATCAGCAGAAATGGGGAGGGAGCAGAAAGAGGGAAAAGGTACAGGGAATAAGAAGCATAAGTGGTAGGTACAAAATAGACAGAGGGAGGTTAAAAATAGTACAGGAAAGGGAGACACTGAAGGACTTATAGGTATGACCCCTGGACATGAACTAAAGGTGAGGAGAATGCTCGTGGGGGGCGGGTGCAGGGTGGAGGCGAATAAAGGGGAGAAAACAATGGGACAATTGTAATAGCATAATCAATACACTATACGTAAAAACAAACAAAAGAATTACTTCAGCGCTGTTTCACTTTAAAAGAGAATGTGTCTTCACAGGTAAATAATCTACTTCCTGACCTTGGATAAAGATCCTTCCCTCCCTCTTGTAATGAACTTTGCAAAAATGTCCCTGAAATCATTTCCAGTGTCGAAGTAATGTGAACAATGACAAGCCTCAGCAGGCACTGTCGCCTCAAGGCGCCAAGGTCCCGCAATTGGCAAGGGAGAGGTCGATCGGAGGTCAGGCTCAGGGAATCTCCCCGGTGGCCCTCGCATCTCCCAGCCTGAGGTGTGCGGTGGCCCGCGGCGCACTCTAGCCCCGCCTGCCTGCTGCGCCTTTAAGGTCCGCTGGGGGCGTGCTGTCCGCTCGGCGCGGGACGGGAGAGCGGGTCGGGCGTCGGACCTGGGTGCGCTCCGAGCCTCTGGCTGTCCGCCCTCTCGTGCTCCTCCCGTGGGCCACGCCCCACACACGCTAAATGGGCACAGACCCGGACCCGGGCGGGCGCGGCGCCGCAGCCCCGGCCATGGGCAGCTTCCAGCTGGAAGACTTTGTCGCTGGCTGGATCGGAGGTGAGCGCACCCTGAGTGGGCGGGACCCCCAGAGGTGGGTGTGCTTGCGGGAGACCCCGGGGCCCGAGAGACGGAGAGGCGGGCCAGGAGCCATGGGCCGAGTTTACACCCCAGGCTCTGGACAGGGCACTCTGTGCCCGCGCTTCCCGCCAGCGCCGCGCGCGCCTCTCGCGGCGGGGAGAGCCCGGCGCCCGGCGCCCGGGGTCCTGCGGTTTCCCGCCGACTGCACGCAAAAACCCTGCGAGCCTCACAGAAGTTCACCTGAGCTCCAGGTTTACCTCCAAGTTAGGATCCACCGAGTTTGGTCGGGTAATGATTAAGCCGCTGGTCCAAGCCGACAACCAATGGAGCGTCCCTGCGTGTACACACCCTTCGGTGACCGGGTGCGCACTTTAATTTTGGGACGTGGCTCGTGGCTCGCAGGAAATTGTGGGTGAGGGTGGTACTTGGTCGCTGGCCCCGGGACCGGGATGGGGAGCCAGACTTCGTGATCAGACTGGTCCTAGGGGACGCCCCAGCTGGAGGGAGGGGATAGAAGGAACCCTTCCCGTCTTCGGCCGCTGTCAACTGTTCAGGACCCTCCTTTCTGCCCTCTGGTCCCTTCCAGCCGCCTCGCTCTGCAGGGCCTGAGATGGGCTCGTTTGGTCAGGAGTTTCATTCATTTCCTTCTCCCTTCTTCTCTTTCCGGTAGGTCTATGCTGCCTCTTCTCAGATATAGGTAGGAGTATGGGCGAGGGCTGGAGGGACTTTGCTCACTGTAAAATATTATCTTTCGCTCGGCCCCATCTAAAAGGCCATCAGCAATGGGATGTTGGCAGATGCAGCTCCTCCCCAAAGACACAATAAAATAGTACTGAGGTGCTGAGGCAGAGACTATGGGGCGGAGGGAGAGCAGCAGGCCAGAGAGCATCCAAGTCCTTCCCCTCTGGCTTCCCCTTCCCACCCAGCAGGAGTGGACTTCTGTCGCCCCACAGGGGGCTGCAGGGAACCTGCTTCTCACTGTCCAGAGCAGTGAGAAGGTGGTTGCTTTCATAATGGGCAAGTCTGTTGACACAGGCTCTTCAGGTTTGGGCTGAGACACCGCTCTCCTAACTTTTCCACTCGGGGAGCTGCACCTGGAGGCCCAGCGTGCATACCCAGACCCTCCTGGGATGCCCCTTCAGCCATTCCAAGGGAAAGCGTCCTCTTGGCTTCTTCCTTAAGTGGTCAGGCCGACTTTGGCAGGGCTGTCGGTGGCTTGGTTTCAGAGACCCCTGGAGGCTAAGGCTGTCGGAGGAGCTCCAAGTCTCCGGTGATGGCACGGAGACCCTCCCCAGTGCAACAGCAGGTGGTGGATTGTCCTTTATTCTGTAACCGTCTGTGCTTTTTTGATGTTAACACGTCTTTTTATTTTTTCCTTCCGTGAAATGGTGATGAGTGTAGTTACAGCGAATACTTAGTAGGTACCAGATGCTGTTGAAATGCCTTGTGTATATTTTAAAGACAACTCTATTAAGGTTATTTTACATACTATGAAATGCACCCATTTCAAGTGTACAATTCAGTGATATTTTTAGTAACTTTACTGAGTTGTGAAACCGTCATCATAAATTAGCTTTGGGACATTTTCATCCTCCAGTAAGACCTTGATGCCCATTTACAGTTAAATGCCATCCCCTCCTCCTTCTGGGCAGCCAACCACTAATTTACTCGATGGCTCTATAAGTTAGTCTTTTCTGGACATTTTATGTAAATGGAACCATAAAATATGTGGTCCCTTGTGTCTGTTTATTTATTTCGTTATAATTCCAAGGAGGTAGCTACTGTGATTCCATCCCCATTTTATAGACCAGGAAATGGATACACAGAGAAATTCAGTGACTGGCCCAAGGCCCTGCGTGTAGCGTGAGCACTGGTAGTCCCGCCCAGGAAGTCTGGTTCCAGGGACATCTTAACCCCTGTACTTGGCTATACGTGTTTTCTTTCTTTTTCCTTAAAAGAAAAAGAGTTTATTTATTTATTTTTAGAGAGACTGGAAGGGAGGGAGAAAGAGAGGGAGAGAAATATTGATGTGGGAGAGAAACATTGACCAGCTGCCTCTCGTAAGCACCCTGACTGGGGACTGAACCTGCAACCCAGGCTTGTGCCCTGACTGGGAATCGAACCGGTGACCTTTCGCTTTGCGGGATGATGCCCAGCCAACTGAACCACATCAGTCATGGCTAGCTATTTACTCTCTTAATGACCTCGCATGATAACATTTCACCATTACATCCTTCACGTTTTATTTGAAGTTTCACTGGTCCGTGAAGTCCTGAGGCCTGGAAACCGCTGACTTGATGGTCTCATTTCCCACATTGCATCCCCGCTTTCTGATGGGTGGGCTAAATGAGCAGGGAGATGCTGGCCCAAGGCTGGATCCGGGGGGACTTCCCTGGGCTGAGGGATGCCCGCAGTGAGGGACGCACTCACTGAGGGGGCGCAGCTGGAACCTGGGGACCAGACTCCTTTGTTCCCCTGATGGGAGGGGTTCATGTGGAGTGAAGACTCCAGCTCCCCGCTGCCCATCAATCACCCTCTGCCGCTGCCCAGTTCTATGGGAAGCAGAGGCTGAGAGGGGTCTGAAGGTTCTAGACCGAGGAAATGCTTGCTCTGGGATTAGCTGGTTTCTCTTCTCCTGTAAATATCGAAACTTTCAGGACCCGTTCCCCGCCTTACCTGGTGAGCAGAGACACTTTCTTCCTCATCATTGTGATGGGGAATTTGTCTTAGAGGGACCACTCCTGTTTCAACGTCGAGGTCACTGACTTCTGCGGCCAGGGCTGCTTCATCTACGTCACCTCAGGGTGGCCTTCTCAACGCCAAAATGGCCCAGGTCTTGTGAACGCGTGCGGGTAGGCATTCCTCTGTGAGAAGACGCACAGTGCCCCTCACCTTTTCAAAGAAACCTTCTTTAAAAAAAAAAAAAATCAATGGAAACAGCATCTCTTTTCGAATGTCCTTAAAGTGCCAGGCTCCCTTCTGGTACTTGACATTCATTTCCTCATTTTACAATTACCCTTGGGTAGGTGCTAATATTATTTCTACCTACACATACTAAACATGAGGTTAGGAAAGTTAAGTAACCTGAAGGTAACTGACAAGTTTCTGGGGTTTTTCTCTTCACACCCTCCCCTTTTATTTGAGATGAAATTAATGTAACATAGAATTAACCACTTTAAGGTGTGTAATTCAGTGACATTTGGTACATTCACAGTGTTGTGCAACCATCACCTCTGTCTCATTCCAGAACATTCTCCTCCTGCCCAGAGAAGCCCCTGGACCCATGCAGGGGTTCCCATTGCCCCTCCCCAAGCCCGGGCAGTCGCTAACCTGCTTCCTGTCTCTATGGGTTTACCTAATTCTGGATAATTTGTATCGATGGAATCACACAGTGCGCGACCTTTTGCGTCTGGCCTCTTTCATTTACATAGCGTTTTCGGCATTCGTCCACACAGCAGCCTGTATCAGCACTTCATTCCTAGCTATGTCTAATGATACTCCGTTGTATGGAGAGAGCACATTTTGTTTACCCATTAACCCAGTGACGGACAACTGGGCTGTCTCTACCTCCTGGCCATTGTGGGTAGTGCTGCCGTGAGCATGCGTGTACGGGTACTTGTTCGAGTGCCTCTTTTCATTTCTTTTGAATATTTAACCAGGAGTGGAATTGCTGGGTCATATAATAATTCAATGCTTAACTTTTTGAGAAGCTGCCAAACTGTTTTCCACAGTGGCTGCGCCTTGTTATATTTCCACCAACAAGGTAAAAGAGTTTCAATTTCTCCCATATTCTCTCCAACACTTATTTTCCTCTTTTTTTTGTTTTGTTTAAACTACCTGTATCCTAGGGTGTGAAGGGAAATCCCATTGTATTTTGATTGGCATATCCCTAACGACGAATGACGTTGGGCATCTTTTCATGCACTTGTGGGCCATTTGTGTGTCTTCTTTAGAGAAATGCCTATTCAAGTCCTTTGCTCATGTGAAAAAATTTTTTAGGTGTAAGAGTCTTTATATATTCTGGATACTAGGTTCTTATGAAATAGATGATTTGCAAATATTTCCCCCCATCCTGTAGGTTGGCTTCACTTTCTTGATAGTATCCTTTGATACACAAAAGTTTAAAATTTTTATGATGTTCAAAGTGCCTATTTTTTCACTTATTACTTGTGCTTTTGGTATCACATCTAAGAATCTATAGGAAATCTAAGGTCGTGAAGGTTTCCCTCTGTGTTTTAATATAGGATTTCTGTAGTTTTAGTGTTTCCATTTACGTCTTTGTTCTATTTTGAATTAATCGTTCTGTAAGGTATGGGGCGGAGGGGGCCTGACTTCATTCTTTCGCACGTAAATGCCCCAGCACCTTCACCGCCCTTTTTGGTGGGCGTGGCGGCGGTGCTTGTTTCTCGACACAGAGCTGGGGTTTTACTCCGTTTTCTCTACCTCCTTCCTTGCCTGGGCCAGTGCCAGGAACATGGTGGGTCTTCTCTGGTGACGGCATTGACCAAATAAGTGAATGCAAGAGCCTGAGCCCTCTGTCCTGTCCCAAGAGCCAGCAAGTGCAAGCTAGGGGTCCAGGGGCCAAGTGACCAAGTATTCTTTTTCAATCCACAGGCGCGGCCAGTGTCATTGTCGGCCACCCTCTGGACACGGTCAAGGTACGGTAGCCATGTTTGTCATCATCCCTTGCCGAGGGGCCTGGAGTGAGTCTGCCTGCAGGGCTGGGCCTGCCTTGTCTGCTCCCCAGAGAGTCCAGCCCAGGGCAAGTCCTCTGCGCCAGCCCATGGGGGTGTGGTGCCAGGAGGCCCGGTTGGGAACAGCCCTACCCTCCTTGCTTGGCCGTGGTTTTCTTTTGGCGGACGTCTCATTGCTGCCTCCGGGTTCTCATGGACTGTGGGGTAGGGGAAGGCACTGGTAAGTGTCCTATACGCCCCTGCAGAGCTAAGGCACCAGGGAAGGCTTCAAGTGAGCCCAAAATTTAAGGCTGGGTTTCAGGTGATTAGAAAAGGCATTTTAGGCCCAGAGAACAGCATGGGCAAAGGCACTGAGGTGGGGACCCTCCATGGGTCCCCTGTGGAAAGGCCGGCACGGGCAGTTTGCCGACGCACCAGGTTTCTGACAGCAGCCGCTGGTCTGAACCCAGGGACGAAGGCCAGCCCTCAGCGTTCAGGAGCCCTGCGTGTCAGGTTAGGACTCCGGGCCGGGGTTAGGAGTGGGGAGCCTTTATAAGCCGAGGAGCCGCACGTGGAGCCAGCAGGGCCACCTGGCGTGGGGTCGTTAAGCCCCTTGGCCTGCAGATGTAGAAACCGGCTCAGAACGGGGAAGGGGCTTGCTCAGGTCACACGGCAAGTGAAAGTGTCAGGAGTGAGACACTACAAAGGAGCATTCTTTGACTCCACCCCACCCCTGCCCCCTGCCCCAGGGGTGAGCAGGACTCAGAGCCATGCCCTGAGAGTGACAGCCAGATCCGCGTCTCAGGCTCTGCTCAGATGGGGCTCAGGGGAGCCTTGCAGGCCTTTCTGCCGCAGCCGCTGCCGCCTCCTTGCTCCCTGCGTGGCAGCGGCCCTCCTTGGTCAGAGCCAGGCTGGTTCTCTGTTTGATGGGGGTCAGCCCACTTGTCTTAAATAGTTAGAGATATTTCCTGGCTCCTCATGTCCCTTATACAGGCCCTGCCTTTTGTTCCCATATTGACCGTATGTTGGACACTTTGTGGTGGCGCCGTGGGGACCGTAAGACATTGGTGGGGGGCCAAGCAAGGACCACCCCTGCCCTGCGGCCCTTACAGCCACATTCCTAATGCAGGTGAGCTTTGTGTCTCACCCCTGCCCGGCCACCACCACCTCCTCACACAGGCGAGCCTGACCACCGTGGGCCTGGCCACATGTTACCCGAAAACGCTGGACCTCACCTCCTTCTCTCCCCTCTGTCCCTGAGCCTCTGAAGGGAACCCTTTCTGACACATAAAATCCAGTCTCTGCTCAACCTGAGACACCTCCCACCCGCTGCTGAGGGCACAGCCTAGAGATGCCAGCTTACACGGACGCCCCTCCGGAGCCAGCCTAGAGTGTGGCCCAGGGCTCTCGTGTCTCCCCAGAACGTCCTCCTCCTTCCTTCCTTCTGGCTGACGTTTTCCCTGGAGTCCTTGTCCACTGAGAAAGGTTGGGCAAGAGCTTCAGTTAACCTGGAGCCCAGGCCCAGCCTTCCCACCTGGTCTCCTGTGCATGGGGCAGAGCACCCAACCTCCCTGAGCCTGGGTGTCCTCATCCATGAAGTGGGCAAAGGGCACCTCCCCGGTGGGCCTGCCATGGAGATTCTCGCTGTGACACTGAGGATGGAGCAATGAGCAGGCCATTCTTGTCCTGATGAACACATACACTGGGATGTGTCTGAGGTCCCAGGACTGGCCCGTGGGGGAGCCAAGCTAGAAGGACCTCCCTGGGCTGCTGAGTTGGGTCAAAGTATCCTTCCCCTACCTGCAGCTGCCTCGTCACAGGTGGGAGAGTCGGCCCCTGGCTGCTTGGTGACAGTGGTGCTGGGCTCAGGATTCTTACCTGGCCTGATGCAGTGTGACCAGGGCTTGGCTACCTTTAGACCAGCTAGCAAAGTGTAAGAGAATAGATTTGCATTGTTTTAAGCCACTAAGTCATTTGTTACAGCAGCAACAGGCAGCTCATACAGGGAATCAGCTTTCTTCATCTGTAAGAAGAAGGTAGTATCTGTACCGTGTAGCACTTGTGGGATTCAGTGAGATACATTCTGTAGGAACCCAGTATCTCCCGAAGCATGCAGTTGGTGCACATTAAATGCCAGCTCCGGTTGTAATTGGAGACCCTGGAGGCTTGAGCTGAGCTTCTGGCCTCAGTGGGTAGCGGCCTCCCACGTGCTCCGCATGGCCGCCAGACCTTTGCTCTGTGGCCGTGATCCGGGTTTGGCTCTCGGCTTGCGTGCCCTCGTGTACCGTTTGCCTGAGTGACTTGACCACTCAGCCTTCTTAGTGGGAACTTGATCCTTCCTGCGTCTCAACCATTTCAAGGACTCGCCCCCCAGGGCCGGCCCTCAGTGCCGGGGCCAGCGGGAAGAGCGGTCCACCTCAGGCCAGCCTTAAATGGGGCAGAGAACGGCCTGCTCCCCCACCTGCCCTGGCCCACATCCATGCCCTGGTTGGGGATACCCCAGCCCAAGGTGGACCTCTGTGGTTCTGCTTAACCGGGGGACACGAAGGCCCAGTTCTTACCTTGTGGCACTTTCCAAGCACCCCTTCCCCACCACCCAGCCCCCTGACCCCTGGTTTGCTTCCCCCATGGCACTTGTCATCTGACATATGTATTTCCTTGGAAATTACTTTTTTTTGACCGTCTTTTCCAACCCCACTCGGTTTAAGCTCCATGAGGGCGGGGCGTTTGTTTTCTCCGCTGTTCCATTCGCTGAGATTGGGTCACTGGCGGCTATGAATAGGCGCTCAGTAAACATTGGCCGAGTGAGTCAGCGAGTACATTTCTCTGATTATGAAAGCAATATTTATGAGCAGCGCGATGCCATCAATGGATCACACTGATAGGGGTGCCGCTTGCTTCCTCTGGCGACCTGCCTGTGTAAAGCTGTTTAGGTGGATGCCTATCTAACGCAGCCCTGCCAGTAGCCATGGTTACTCGCTGGGGGAGGGGTGGGTGAGTCGGCACGGCGGGCCTAAGGAGACCTCAGCTTTATATGTAATGTTGAAAAATTTTTTATTAAGAGAATGTATTTCCTTATTAGCGTGGTGCTTAAAATTATTTTTTCACTATATAAGCTAGAAATAATCAAAGTGACCTCTGCTTATTGTAGGGAAGTTGGGGAATGAAGAAAAGTTCAGAGCAGCAAAATAGGACCCCTGATTTTCGCCTCGGAGGACTTCACTTCTATGGCCTGTGTTCTCCCAGGGCCTCCCTCACTCGTCCGCAGACGGGGCTCAGGCCGTCAGTGTGAAGCGTTAGCCTGCAGCCTGGGTTTTAGCTCCTCTTGGGGCTCTGGGCTTGGGTGGTGGGGAGGAGTTCTCCTCCTCTGTGGTTCTCTCGGTTCCTTCCTGCCGGGCACAGCTTGGAAGTGTTTTGCTAAGGAAGTGTTTCGATGGAGAATTATAGGCCACACATCCTCAGAGAAGTGGAGCCCGCCAAGGCCAGGGCGAAGGGTACCCTGGGCACTTTCGTGGGCTTGCTCAGACCCTCTGCACCCTCCTGGTGCCCCCGGCTACCACAGCCGGCCTCCATGGAGGACACCACGCCTTCGCCATCCCGACAGTACAAAGGGACCACGTGTGAGGGCCCCACTTGACTCCAGGGACAAAAGGGAAGTAGGAGACAGCCCTGCCCCAGAGAGGGATCCCAAATAAACCCTAAGGAAACAGGCAAACAGATGGCACCATTGCAACATTTAAGCTCAAACCCAAAAGATGAGCAGATGCTGGAAGAAGAGCCTCCTGGGGAAAGAGCAGAGGTGGAAAGTTCTGGAGGCAGGGTAGAACCGATGCTCCAGAGAATGTGCTGTGTGTGGCAGGGGCGGGGGCAGGGAAATGGAGGAAATGGCAGGGGCTGGTGAGAAGCAGGCGTGGGCACTCATGCAGGGCCCCTGGGTGCTGGTGGAGGGTGCGGAGTTTGTTCTGAGTTGGTAGGAGGCTTTACACAGCAGTGACACAATTCCTCAGACTGACAAAGGTCAGCCTGACCAGGGAGTGAGGCGGACGCAGGAGGCCGTCGAGGGGGCCAGACCGTCATCCAGGTGAGAGAGGAAGGGGCTCTGGAGGTGACACGAGCAGGTCGCTCCGAGGAATGTTTAGGAGGGCAGAGTGACAGACAAGATGGGACAGAGCCGTGCCGCCAGGTAGGTTTTTGTACTCAGACGTTCCCAAACGAGCACCATTTTTGCTCAACAAACTGACCTTTGTTCCTCTCTGGGACCAAGAGGGCTCCTGCTCCATTTAGGAAGGTCCGAATGGGAGACCGAGGGACGCGGTGCAGGTAGGGGACAGAGGACCAGCCTGTCCAGGACTGAAGCCCAGAACTCCCTCCTGCCTGGGTCACTTCGGGCAGGCCCTTAGTCCCTTCTCTGTGCAGCCGTGCTGGAAGCTCAGCATCTTGGGGGCAGTGGGGGTGTGGATCACCTCCGGGCCTCACACCCTTGCCTCTCTCCGCAGACTCGCCTGCAGGCCGGCGTCGGCTACGGAAACACCCTCAACTGCATCCGCACTGTGTACAGGAAGGAGAGTGTAAGTGCCCCTAGGGTGGGCGGCTGGAGCTCTACCCACCAGGGCCTCCCACAAAGTGGGGCGAAACCCACCTGCGCCTGGGGACTGTGCCACCGCCCTCCCACTGGCATGTCGGGTGGAAGGCTGGTTTGTCCCCGCTCATCGCACTTAGCTCATTTTCACCATGCCTCAAATAATGCGTGTTATCTACCCCTAACCCTGCCCCCGGTGCAATGTTGTTGGAGGGAAAAAACCAGTTTGGAGTAGCCTCTCAGAATTTCTGAAGAAATTCTGAGGAACTTAGAACCACAATGTGGAAAATTACTTCAAAAACAGAGTGACTTGTCAAGTTTTTCAAAACCAAGCGAGTTGCCGGTACCGTGTGTCCACAGGCTTCCCTTTGTCCTGGCGCAGTGGCCCGAGCCAGGCGCTCTGATGTCGCACGCCCACAGCTGGCTTATACCACAGGTCGCTGAAGACCGTGGGACCCGTTTGCTTTTATTTTTGCAAAGCGGAAAACCTCAGTAATATTTTATCAAAGTTGCATCAGGGGTCCTTCTTGAGAATTACCACGTACTCGAGGGAGACTTTCTAAGGCCCCTTTTGGGGGAATTTAAAATAAACTTTAAAATTTAGGGTGACGTGACCTGTTGATTTAAAACAATGGTCGGGCGTCCGCCCCATGGCAGTCCAAGGCTTTTGCTTGAGTCCCAGGGAACACGGCCCTACTGCTGACCTGGAGCTCAGGGGCTTCCCGCCTGTGCCTGGAGCTTCCCCGCTGACCAGGTCCGCCGTGTGTCAGGGTGCTGTCCTAGCTGGGTCGGCTGCTTTAAGACCAGGGCGAGTCTGCCAACCGGGTACTAGCTGTTCTGGGCTAATGTGTGCTTCTCCAGTGCCCTGAAAGGCAGCTGTTGATTCTCCCTTGTTGGCACACGTTCCCCACAGTGTCTGCCAGCCGGTGTCCCAGCTTCCGGGTTTCTGTGGGGACCGTGGGTGCTCCTCTCAGGCACAGCAGCTTAGGACTCGGCGATGTTCCAGGTCTTCTGAGGAAGAGGCTGAAGCAGGGTGTGTGCGCGCATGTGTGTTGCATGTATGTGTGAACATGCGCATGTGAGGTGTCCTGTCTCTGGCAATTCAGGGTTAGCAGGCTCGCGTGTAGCCTGGGGTCTGTGCGGCAGCTTCTGATGCCTTTTTGCCTTTGGCAAGGGGCTCACGTGTGCTGCCCTGACTCCTCCAAGGGCCCGTGGAATTTTCCGGCGTCACCACGGCATCTGTGGTGTTCACTGAGAACGCAGCATGGGTGGGACCCTGACCTCAGCCTCAGCACCCTCTCCTCGGCCTCCTGTGTCCTGTGTGTGTGCCGGAACCTCTTTGCACTATTTGTCTGGGGGCTCCTCCCTTGAGCTATTCTTCCAAGAGACACTCATGCTCAGGGGCACCCCTGGTGGGGGGGTCTGAGGGACCCCCTTCTTAGCCCCTCACCACAAGCTTAGCACATTATATATTTTTTAAAATTTTTAATGGATTTTTC
This sequence comes from Mormoops blainvillei, assembly GCA_004026545.1. Taxonomy (NCBI): domain Eukaryota; kingdom Metazoa; phylum Chordata; class Mammalia; order Chiroptera; family Mormoopidae; genus Mormoops; species Mormoops blainvillei. The sequence goes on from PVJD01000253.1 coordinate 408,238, forward strand.
TTGAGAGACACAGAGAAACATTGATTTGTTGTTCCACTTATTTATGCATTCATTGGTTATTTTTTAAAAGATTTTATATATTTATTTTTAGAGAGAAAAAGGGAGGTAGAAAGAATGGGAAAGAAACAAATCGATGTGTGAGAGATACATTGATAGGTTGCCTCACACACGTCCCCAACTGGGAACCTGGCCCGCAACCCAGGCGTGTGCCCTGACCGGGAGTCAAACTGGTGAACTTTTGGTTTGCAGGCTGGCGCTCGTCCACTGAGCCACACCAGCCAGGACCATTGGTTGATTCTTGCATGTCCTCTGCCCGGGGATCAAACCCACAACCTTGGTTTATGGAGACTATCTAACCAACTGAGCTCCCCGGGCAAGGTTCTTAGCACATCGTATTTTAATTTGTCCATCCGGGTTCACAACCCCTCCCCCCAAGCCCGGACTGTGAACTTGATGAAGGCTTCTCTTTCTTACTGTTGTCCCCCCAGTGCCTGGCACAGGGCAAGCGCCCCGAGGATACTTTTGTTGTAGTGGCCAGTGAGGAGGGTGGGTGTGAGGTGTGGCAAGCCTGCCACCCGGCCGGCCCCGCAGGCTCCCCCTCGGCCACAGCTCAGGAGCCCTACCACCCCCATGGCAAACACGAGTTCCAGGCCCAGGACACCCCCGCTCTCCAACCAGACTTCATGCGGAAGCCCGTTCCTCCTCGGGGCGGGAACGCTCTCACCGCCCCCCGCCCCCGTCGCCTTTCGCAGCAGCCTCTACTTTTGCCCTGGTCACTGACACATTGGTTTATTTTGGTGCTGTCTGCCCACCAGCCCGCAGGACCCAACCTGCAGGAGGACAGGGCCTGTGCCCAGGACAGCGAGGGGAGCTCGGCACCTGCCCGCGGTTCTCACGCCTCCTCCCCCGGGGTTTCCCCACAGGTGTTCGGCTTCTTCAAGGGCATGTCCTTCCCCCTGGCCAGCATCGCAGTCTACAATTCGGTGGTGTTTGGGGTCTTCAGTAACACGCAGAGGTTCCTCAGCCAGCACCAGAGCAGGGAGCCCGAGGCCTGCCCGCCCCGCTCCCTGTCGAACCTGCTCCTGGCCAGCATGGTGGCTGGCGTGGTGTCCGTCGGACTGGGCACGCCCGTGGACCTCATCAAGATCCGCCTGCAGATGCAAACACAGCCGTTTCGGGAAAGTAAGAGGACAGGAGGGGCCTGGTATCCGGGCACCTGTGGCCCTGTCAGATTTGCCAGACCTGGGGCGCGGTTGTCAACATCCTTATGGAGCGGGGCATCTGTGCGGTCACATGGCGATTGTTACTTTATCTAAGGCAGTAACTCTCACTGGTTAGCATTTACTGCCTGCTGGGCGCCTGCTGAGAGCTCTGCTTGTGCTCCCTTAGCTCACCTTTGTGCCCTTCTGTGAGGCAGGTGCTCTTACTCTTTCCACTTACAGAGGCGAAATCGCCGCTCCCTGAGGTTAAGATACAAATTCAGGGACGCCCGGCGAATGACTGGTGAGCGAGGCCCAGCTATGTAATTGGAGGCGCCCCGTGAGAAATGAAAATGTGGGATCCTTGTTCAAAAAGTATTAAGAATTTTAAAAGGGTAGAGCGTTGAGCCAGGCACGGGCGTGCAGGTCTCAAGGCAGCACCTGTCCTGTGTACCAGGGAGTGTGGCAGGGAGGCCCCGCACCCGCATGGGCTGTGGGGCCTGAAGGGGGCGCTCCTCTCCGCGCCCTTGCTGTCCCGATTAGAGCTTCGTTTCTGGGTGCCTGGGGTGCTATGAGCCACTGCTGCGCCCGTCGTCTCCTCCTTTCTGGGAAAGAGGCTGCTGTGTCTTCTCCTGGGAGTGGTTCCGATGAGGCGGGAAGGTACTGGAGGGCATTTCCCATGCAGAGTAGAAAGTGCTGGCTTGGAAAGGATGAGCTGGGGGTCTTAGAAGACAAATTTCAGTATCTTGGAGTTTGGCTCTCGGTCCTAATTTCACTGTCTCCTCAAGGAAGACTCTGCCCCTTCCCATGCCTCAGTCCCCTTTTCTGTGTGATGGGAGGGCTGGGTCCTTCCTGTCACCTCAGATAGCTGATTGGGAGCTAACTGCTCACATGGATAAGACCCCTCTCCCTGGCCAGCCTTCTACGTGTGATCCCTATGTCTGCAGAGGCAGGGACTCAGCTGTGCCCACAGGCGGAGCTCTGAGAGTTCGCTCAGGGCCATCCCAGCCCAGCACCTCTCTGGCTGCTGCCCGGGCGCCTTGGTTCAGCCCAGGACAGGCCCGTGCGTCCTCTGAGCATGAAACCGAGGCTCCCCACTGGGGTGCAGGGAGGGCCTGGGGTCTGTCTTCCCTGAGGAGGCAGGTCACACCTGCTGGACACCCAGTGCCCATGTCACGGTCAGCATCAGGGGAGATGCAGGGCAGCAAACGCACTGGCTCATCGTGGGGGGGGTGGGGGGTCACAGAGCATAGCCCATGGGGGCCACCCAGGGACGCACAGAGCAGAGGGAGCCCTGCCTCCATCGACTCAATGTGCTGAGCCGTGTCTCGTTCCACTTTGGTTCAGTCAGAGGGCTGTACCTCTGAGAAACGTTTGAAGCCTGCTGGTCCGGTCCCAGCCCAGGGTGGGAGCTGCGCTGCAGGAAAGCGCAGGGCATCGTGTGCAGGCTCAGACCCCAAGCCGGCCTTCTGCTCTGTCCTGCTACTTCAGAAAAGCCTGTGCTATTCTCGGGTGCAGAGCAAATCTCTCCGTATGTGTTAAAACTCTTGGGGGACCAGATGTCGGAAGAGTCTCCGCGATGAGGCTCCTCAGCTCCTGGGGGCAGCCCTGCCTCCTTCACAATCTGGGCGCCTTGTTTCGGGAAGTGGAGGAAATAGGAGGTGGGCATACATATATGCGGCGGGGGGGTGGGGCACAGCCAGCCTTGACACCGGGAGAGATGTTTCTCAAGTAATGCCTTCCTTCAGAAAGCCAGGGACATTTGCAGGGAAAGTAATCGGTGAGCATTCTCCTCCTCCTCCTCTTCTTCCTCCTTCTTCTTTTAGCAAAAGAAAAAAAACAAATTTAACACACACATATGTATGGGAGCCCCACGTATGTGAGAGCCAGAGACCCTGCATGCAGGAGAGATTCAGAGATAGAAAGGAAGCATGGATGAATATGTAAGACATTCTGAGCCAGGGATGAGGTGAGGTGCTTTGGGCGCTTCGAAAGGTCACTGCAGGAGGATAAGACAAGCAGACCTTTAGTAGATAGAAGTTGGCCCTGCCCTATTGCTAGGTCAAAAGAAGTTTTCTCTGCTCATCTCTTCTGGGCAAAGCCTCTAATAATTGATGAGCTTTTTTGACAGTGTTTGGGTCCATCCTCTGTCCCGCCCTCACCCCCCTGCACCTTCCCTGAGGAAGAGGCTACATCAGTGGCTGACTTTGCAAGCCAAGGCCTGAGCTGTGGTGGTCCTGAGGCCAAACTAGAAGCCTCTGGAGACTGGAGGAAGGGTGGGAGGTAGCCAGCAAACGGCAGGAGCCGAGAAAGACCCCAGAGCTGGGTGTACAGGAGCCCCCGCTCGAGGGAGCCGAGCAGCTGCCCCCAGCAGCCGCCCCAGTGCCTGCGGTGTGTCTGACGCTGTGTCAAGGGCAGTAATTGCTTCATCTCATTTGTATCGACCCTGACAGCGTGCGGCCGGCGTGACTGTTAGCCCTGGGCGATTTACCCAGCACACAGCAGTAATGCACCTGCTGGATGCTGGGCGCGGGGCTAGGCCGTAGGGACACAGTGGTGAGCAAGAGAACCTGCCCCGCCCCTCTCGTAGTGCTCTGTCCACTTCAGACACGGTGCGTGGGAGGCGGGGAGGGAGGGGCCAGGCTCTCAGCCAGGCTTGGGGGTCAGGAAGGGCCCGGAGCAGCTGGTAGGAGGGGCTGGAGGAGAACCTGGAGGTCGGACTGTGCCCCTGGCCAGGGCAGCCCTGAAGGTCACTGGTGCCTGGTTGTCTGGGGGCTGGCCCTGCCGGGACTCTCCAGAGCTGCCCGTCCAGGACGTCCGGACTCTTCCCGAGCCTTGCTTCCTGGGTAAGCCCTGGGAAGAGTGAGAGCACGGGGGCCTGGTGCCCTCCCGGTACCTCTCCATGGCACAGGGCGCTGACCACATCTCCCAAGGGATGGGCTCCCCAACCCTGCTCCTACGGGGATAGGACCCCGCCCTCGCCCTCAGATTGCCAATTCACTGTGGTGCCAGAGGAGACTGATTCTCTTAAGCAAACACCTCAGGGCAGCAACTAAGAAGGCACATGTGTTTGTTCAGCCCTTCCCGGTGTGCCAGAAACTGGCCCTTGGGGATCTCAGGGACAGCTCTTAATAGGCACCCAAGGAAGTTCCCACAGGCAAACATTCCTCAGCCCTGTAAAGCTCTAAGTCATTAGCGCCTGTCCCCAGGAGCTTAGCTGTCAGTGCAAAGAGGAAGACAGTTTTCCCCAAGTGGGTGGAGGGAAAGTAGAAACCAAGATCGGAGGATCCACCTCCGCTGTGCCCCTCAGCCTACCGATCACAGCCAAGCCAGACCGGTCACGGCACTGGGGGCTGTGGAGCTGGTGTTTCCTGAGCCCTGATCCTGCACGGGCCACTGTGCCGAGAGCTTGGCATGTGCTTAATCTTCCCAACAACCCAACTCCTAGACAGTTACAGAGGGGGGCTGAGGCACAGAGAGGTTCCCTGGCTGCCTGAGGACACTCCCCTAGTGGCGATGGCCCTGGGAGGGGACCCGGGCAGCTCTAACTTAGAGTCCGCTGCTGCTGTTTCTGCTGCTGCCCCAGGAGTCTGTAGAAGCTGAGGCTACGACCACTTTGGTAACACCTGGGCCTTTGCACAAAATCATCATGCACCAAACCACCTTCAAACTTTAGGGAGAGATGTGGGCTGGGAGCTCATCTCCAAAATGGCACTGTTCAAGTAATGGCACAGCTCGTGGGTTCCAAGGGATGGCTCTGAATTCTGTGGCTTTGGGCAGCTCTTCTCTGCACGGTCCACTCTCCTCGCCTCCCATCCCAGCTGTTCGGGAGAAGGGCTTGGTGACTACAGGTGCTGAGCAGAGTCAACAAGTGGGCATGGAGCAGGGGAGGCAGGCAGAGTGTCACCAGGCCTGGCTTTCTGCCAGGACCCACCCCCCAACACGAGGAAGGATGCTGTTTCCTTGTACTCGTTCCTTAGGAAGCTTCCAGGCCCAAGGTAGAAAACTCAAAGACTCATTAGGACCCAGGAGGTGAAGAAGTGAGCAGAGGTGACTGGCCAATGAATCCGCTCACATTTTCTGGTACCCCCAGCCCCTCTCAGCCTACATTTCCTTTTTCTTCTTTCCACTGAAATGTGGACACAGAACATGTTTCACTTTCCACATCACTCTGCTATTAGAAAAGCAGTAGTTCCAGCACGTGTGTCAGCGGTGGTGTGGGCAGCAGGGAGCGGTGGGCCCACATCCTGTCTGTGGGAGTGGCTGCGACTCCGCTCCCGCTGACCGTTGCCACACGGCCTGGATCTTTAGGTTTTTAAGAGAGGGCAGAAAGCTAGAATTTTCTCTGGGGTCTTTCAGTGGGGAATTATTGGATAATTCAATTAAAAACAAAGCCAAGCCAAACCAAACCAGCATAACACTGTGCTGCCCTTCTTAGCACTTGCGTGGACGGCACAGTGCGAGGCCACGGCTGGCTGCCAGCTGTGGTCTCTGCTCTGGGTCAGGCCCGCTCTGCATGGTGACTCAGCTGAGAGGGACATTTCCATCAGCCTTGAGCGGGACTTGTGGGATTGCTCATGGCTTGTGGCTTTACCCCAGCACTGCCAGCCCATTTCCTGGGTGGTGACGATGAGCCACGAGAGACTACGCCCATGTAGCAAAGCCGGAGCCTCTGGCTTCTTTGCTGTGGAGCACTGACAGGTGGACTGGAGGTCGGGGTGAGAGCTCAGGTCATCTGGTTGGTGGGTTTGCAAATGTAAAGCCTGATTGTCTATTAGTGGCGACCCACAGTTGAAAGTGTACAAAATGCAGAACACTGACTGTCAACAGAGAAAACACCCACCTACCCAAGTGCAATCACTGTTAGTACATAAATGCGTTTCCTTTTTCTTTTTTATACACATAGATTAAATATTTTTGGAGGTTGTACTCAGATAGATAGTTTCATATCCTATTTTTAGCTCAACATTATAACAGAAACATTTTTATGTTATTAAAATTATATGTAAAATTATTTTAAAGAGATGCATAATATTTTTAAAAGATGTACAATATTCCATCAAATGAGCACATGTGCGTGCGCGCGCGTGTGCGCGCGCGCAAACACACACACACACACACACACACACTGACAGGGACGATATCACGTGGTCAGAATTCAGTTTCTGGAGTTAGACCACCTGCTTCTAATCCTCTACCGGTGTCAGGACGCCTCATCTAACAGTGCCAAGCCTCAATTTACTCATCTGCAAAGCCAGTGCAATGCCTGGCACATTGAAAACAAGAATCACTGTTAGCTATAATTTAGTAAACTATTTATTTACTTTTTTATATCCTCGCCTGAGGATATATTTATTGATTTTAGAGAGAGAGGAAGGGAGAGAGAGAGAGAGAGAGAGAAGGAAACATTGATGTGAGAAACGTGGATCGGTTGCCTCCTGTATGCGCCCTGACCAGGGATTGAACCCACAACCTTTTTTGGTGTATGGGATGACACTCCAACCAACTGAGCCACCCAGCTCATTATTTAACTCATTATTAAACTCATTATTTAACAATCATCCTAGTCATGAACATTTAGATTGTTTACAGTTTTTCCTCTTTTGAAAGTAGTGATATGATCAGCAAATTTGTCCATAAAGAATTGCCTTCATTTAGAATTATTTCCCTGAATGTGTGGGCTCGTTGATTCACGAGTGGGTTGAAGGCTATGGTCATTTTTAAGATTCTTGGTATAAACATGAAATTGTTATGCAGGAGGGTTTTACCAAATTACACTGACGCTGCTGGAGTTTAGAGGGAATTTCCATCTGGCCGCAGCCACTGCTGCTTCCCCACGGCGGTATTCCCTCCTTTACGCTCTTCCGCCTTGACTGGGCTTTTCTCCTGGGGCCTCTGCCACTTGGCAAACAAAGAAGAGTTGACTTGAGTTCAGTTGGCTGTGGCCTTGACAGTAAAGCCCCTGTAAAGAGACCCTCCCTTTTAAAGCCACCATCACCCTTTGCCCAGGCATGCGCCCCACTGGGTGCCCTACTGGGCCTGCGCTGGAAGCCCTGGCCCCTCTGCTTCCCTGGCCAAGTCACATCCTGGGGCTTCCGCCAGCGACATTCACTCCTCCCCGACCTGGGGCCTTTCCGGTCTGTGTTTTCATGAGGAGCCTAATTAATGTACAGAGAGCAGAAAGCCCTCAATACCACCAGGGGGCAGAGTCTGAGGGCTCAAAGGAGCCCTGGCATTCACCCTTTGCTAGCCACCCTCGTGACGTCACCAGGCCCCGCGGGAGGCACAGGGCTGACCGGCGGCACGCTTGCCTGGATTCGCTCTCCGGCTCATGGCTCACAAGCGTCTCCAGAGCTCTGCTCCGCGTCGAGCACGGCGGGTAAATCGGAGGTGTCAGACCACAGCCCCGGTCTTCGGGGAGTACAGTCTGGCAGAAAGCTAGACACGCTGAATGGGAAGGGCCCCTGGAAGGCTCTGGAACCGCGGAGTCTGGCTCCGCAGATCAGGAAGTCTCCAAAAGGGGTGGAAAAGGGAAAATGCTTTCTTTTCCAAGTTGGGATCGGAGAAGGAAAGACACGATTCAGAGAGAATTTTGAGGGCACAGAGGAAGGAAATGAGAGAGCTTGCCTTAGATGGCCTGGCTCTCCCATGTTCAAGATCACCTGGCTGGGATAAGGGGGACGAGGGAAGGCCAGGATTTGAGGAGGAAAAGGTCCTCTGGGCATGTCGAGAGGAGACAAGCTGGACAGGATGGTCGCAGCTGAGAGGTGGACCTGGGCAGGTGAGATCATCAGCTATGCACCAGGACACCGAACCTGTTTGAGCCCAGGAGTTTGAGTGCTGACAAATGGAGCAACATCGTTTCTCCTGTTTCCCTCAATCTTCAGAAAATGCCTGTCTGTGGATATCACCTCCTGTAACCTCCAAACATCAGTTGGTCTCCTTGGCAACATAGTTTTATTGCTACCATAAAGATGTGTAACAGCCAAGTTTGGCCTTGGGGAGGAACAGCCTTCTGACACAATGGATTGTCCAAGAGATTCCTGGTGCAGGGCAGGAATTACTGACGCTAACTTCCTGAAGGGCAACCTACATGGGAAGGCAGGCACCCTTGGAGCGTGACAAGGGGTGTAAAAAACTTGAGACAAGCCAGGACCATACAGTCAGGGCCTCCTTCTCCAGCAGGCTTTGGGCTGCTCATAGAAAGCGAGGGCTGGAGCAATGGCAGCCCAGAAGTGGAGGGAGGAGGTGTGTGGAGAGGCCAACCATGCAGCCGGAGGAGTTCTTGAACTCCAGACAGCATAACTGAGTCTTTTGCAAACTGTGGCTCCACATAGCTGCCCGAGATTAATAAAGGTGCACGCCACAGAACACACCATTGTGAAGTTAGGGACATCGGTGACACATCCGTTTGCTCTTTGAATCAACTGACAAGAGCAAGTATTGTCCCGTTTGTGGACTTGACACCAGTATGGGTAGTTCTTGGCCCCGTGCAGGAATTCACACTCTCCCGCAGCAGGCTTGGCAGCAGGCCACCGCTGCCTCAGGTTGGCAGCTCCAGTGTTTCCAGAATCCGGAATCTGGGACCCAGGGTCACGGCAGGACAGGATAATGAAATTAGGAATGACAAGTATTTGCCTTGAGGAAAGAACATTTGCCCAGTGTGCATTTTAGGAAGGTAACTTTGCCAACAGTCTCAGTTTTCACAAAAGCCAAATGAGGTGGACAGGCTGCCTCCTCTTCCCTTTTGGCGGCTGGTGAGGAAACTGAGGCCCAGTGTGGATGAGTCCTCCGCACTGGATCGTGCATAAAACCTCACTGAGCAGCAAAGCAAATCTCGGCTGCTCCTAATCCAGGGTTCCCTCAACTGAACCACCTGGATACCTTGGACCCTTCAGATCATGAGGAGACTGCTGGACTCTCTGGTAACAGGAACTGGGCCAGAGTTTCCTAGTTGGTAAGATCCCGGGGAAGTGAACTGAGGGGTTGCACCGGCCTGCTGCAGCCCAGACCCCTGAGGTCACACCCCGCCCGTCTGCTGGAGGAGGTGCCTGCCCGTGACTGGATGTTCCAGAGCACCTTAGACCAGCACGGTAGCTGGGACTGGGATTGGGAAGTTTCTTTTAGTGTCTACAGCCCCTGGCACAAGGATCAGCTAGGGCCAGGCTTGGGCGAATGATGAGACGGCAGGCGGACCGTTGGGAGGCCCCAGGCCTGGGGTCTGCCCGATCAGGTGCTCCAGTGTTTATTGAATGGCTGTTGAAGCACACATATGGGACACAGTGTCAGGAGGCACAGGGTCACAGTGCCCTGGGACATGCCACAGTGTGTGATTCCTGCCATTCGGAAATTCCCGACGGCAGGAAATATCCAGTTAGGACAAAGTAGCAGCACCCAGGATGCACCGTAATCGGGGTACGGCCTCTGGCCTGGGCTGGGGGTTCCCGGCTTCTTCTAAGAGTCCCTTTTTAATATATAAAGTGAGGTTCAACTCACAGAATGGCAGCTCCCCTTCCAGGATTCGTGGGTTAAAAAAGCCCATATGACAAGAGGCTATTATTAGCGATAATGTTTAATATTACTAAATATTATTATTAGACTATTTAAGTATTCGTGTGTTCCCCACCATGGGACCTATGCATATGAGAAAAAGGGGCCATAATGTGCATGTCAGATATGCCAGGAGTTCTCTCAATCTAGATAGTGTTTACAGACTCTGGGGTCAAAGCAACTCCACATTTGCCACTTGCGTTTGCGGAGCCCCTGGCCTAGCCGAGGCTTAGCCGAGCACAGGACGTTCGGTAAACCTGCACACCGCGGGCTGGGACCTGCAGGGCCTCATCGGTGGGTGGGCAGTTTGTCAAGGATTTTCTGTAGAAAGTGACCCCCAATATTCACACAGAGAGGGGCAGCCTGGTGGTGATTTCTTTTCCAGAGAGTGACCGACCGGGCCCGTGTGTTCCCGAGGGCCAGGCCCTCCTTACCTCGGTGAATCAATGACCAGACGAGGCGCTTCAGCGGGCTTCCCTATGTCCAGGGTCGTGGCCCATGGAAGAGGTGGGCCAGCATGTCTAAGAAAGGGGAAGAAATGAAACTTCTCCCTGTTTGTATCTAAGGAAGGCACAATGGCATGCTGTGACGTGGTCCTGGGCTCTGGGAAGAGGCGCAGTGGTGGCAGACCTGCGGGGACCCTGACCTGTGTCTGAGCCGGTTCAGCCCCCCTGAAGGGGGAGGACCCCAGGAGGCAGTCGCATGCGAACTTCTTAGGACTGGCCAAACCCGGAAGCCCCTGCCTTCCGCAGAGCCCTCTTCAAAGGGACCTCCTGGCCCGGGAGGAGGGCAAACGACGCCAGCCACTGGGGCAGGCCAGTGCGGTCAGAGCTGCAGCCTGTGGTCTGGCGAGCGGGCCCGCTCCGGACATGGTCAGGGGGTCTGCAGTAGAGGGTCTTTTTAGAATTTTGTAGGCCCTCTTTCACTCCAAGGGGAAAATTAGGAGCAGAATGGGGGCCAGTTTCGTTGACTTTGAACATCCTGCCAGCCTTGGTATAGGAGCTTGAGTCGATCCGAACTGAATTTAGGAAAGCAAAGGAAAACACAGGCATTCTGAGTGTTTGGGGTATAGAATCCATGCCTATACTATTGTAATAGGTAATAGTTTTTGATTTAGAGAGCACAGCAAAAAATAGTAAAGCACTTGTGATAAGAAATAAGCAAAATGTGGTTCATAATCTTACCCTCACTTAACAAAAAATTCTAACTAGAGAAATTAAGTACATTTCACCCTAATGGAAAATAACTCCACCGTATGCTCATGCGCGTGTACACCCCCATCCCAAGTCCCGAAGGTTCAGGAACAGCAGGCTGGGTGCCAGCGGTCAGTGTGAGCGGAGGACAGCAGGGCCTCGAATGACATGCTTCGTTCGATGTCATTTCTTAATAACAACGATTAAAGAAATGAATTCCTGGGCAGGGCCACTGTCTGGGTGGAGTTTGCATGTTCTTCCCATGCCTGTATGGGTTTTCTCTGGGTGCTCGAATTTCCTTCCACGTCCCAAAGATATGCATGCGAGGTGAATTAGCATGTCTAAGGTATTCCAGCCTGAGTGAGTGTGTGTGTGTGGCCCTGTGACGGAAGGCTGTCCTATGCAGGGAGGTCCTCCACGCCCTGAGGGGCTGGGACAGGCTCTGGCCACCCACGACCCTGAACTGGAATAAGTGGGTTGGAAAATAATTCTCGTTCTTGTTTCTTACTATTGTTTTCTTAAATGTACGTATAGCTCATATTTATTTTAATGTTTGATATTAGAAGGGTTTTGGGACTTTATTTGGAAGTTTGGTGGTGTTTTTGTGACCAGAAATATGCCACAGGAACCTAACTCTTGTTTGTATCAATTAGCTTGTGGTAAAAGTGGTTTCTTTATATGTCGTTTTGCTGCAAGTCGCCGTGTGTGCAGGAACCTATCCACAGTGTTATGTGAGGACGCGCGGTACTGACCCAGCACCTGGCCCCTTCTTCAGGGTCCTCGCTTGAATGACATGCGAGGCCACGGATTTCAGTCGTTCATATTTCCAAGGGCTGCTTGCCAGCAACCTCGCAAGTCGGTTTTTCGGGATCAGCAAAATTTGGTTTTCACAAACTAAAATTGGCCTGCTGCTAGAGTTCCCAAGAGTCCCAAGTCAGTGCTTCCCTAAAGTCCAGGTGTCCAGGCTCCTGTGCCATGCCTCTCAGGGCCACGCCTCCCCGGCTGAGCCGGCCGGGCTTCTGTGGCCTGAGCAACTGAGAGCAATTTCTGCTGTTTACTGTTTTGTGGTCCCAGATGAATCATCCATGCCTTTATTGCTAATGCAGATGGTAACAGCCATCGCCTGAAAGAAAGATTTGCATCTCATTGAGTGACACATTGATGTCACAGAGTTCTTTTTCCTTGAAAGGCAGGAGAGGGTAGGTAGGCTTGGAATCTTTGCTCTGCTTGAGTGGGCTGTGACCAAAACAGTTTGTTTCAAGTGTAAGATGTCATCTTTCGCAGTAGGGTGTGGTGACAGTTGTCAAACCTCACCTATTGTGCACTTATGAGCTATATCTTTTATTTATTTATACCTCAGTTAGAAAAACAAACAAGTATAGAAGGCTAGAGAAGGCTCTCGAGAGCGATTAGTCTTTGCGGGCACAGAGGTGAGAACAGGCATCGTGCCAAGAGCACATAAGCGCTGCGTAATAACAAGGAAACATCAAACAAACCCAAAATGAGGAAAGTGCTGTTTACAGAAGGGGGGCAGTGTACCTCTAAAAACGTCAGAGTCCTGATAAAACAAAGACGGGCTGTGGAAAGGCCCTAGGTTAAAGGAAGCTAAAGAGGCGTGACAACTAAATGGAACACCGGGCTAGGCTGGTCATTGTCCCGGGGAGGAGGGGAATGCTATAAAGGTCAGTATGAGATCAAATGACAATGGGAGTAGAGACAGTACATTGGATGACAGTGTCGTCAATGTAGGTTATGCAAACCAATAACTGCACTGTGGCATGTAAGACAATGCCCCATTCTTAGCACACACACACTCTGATGTGTTTAGGGGTAAAGGGCCATTGTGTATGTAACTCCCCCTAAAACGGTTCTGGAAATAAAATCATATATGAATGTGTACGGAAAAGCATGTCTTTATTGTTTACCTTGGGGAAAGAAAGAACAGGTTAGGGTCTTGTTCACAGGGCTGGTTCAAGGTTTGGCAAGTTTTCTTCTTCCAACAATATGACCTCCTACAAGGAGGACCTTATCCAACACTGCCCTTCACTCTAGAACTCCCAGAACCCACATCGTACCCATAGCCGACTTGTGCAAACCTTGCCTCCAGGCGAAATCACTGTTACCTGGAGCTGAACACAGCCCTGGGAGCAGGCGAGAGCGTTTCCTTATTGCTCTCTGGACAGAAAAGGAAACACGTTAAGGTTCTTTGTTAACAGGACCAGTTGGAGGTTGGGCAAGTGCTTTTTTCAATACCCGAACCTCCAAACAAGCAGAATGTTACCGGAGATCCCCTCCAATCAGTAACTCCTGAAAGCCACACAGTTCCCGTAGGTGGCTCACGAAATCTTTGACTCCTGGGTCAGATCACTGCACTTGGATGTGAGCCTGACCCAGGCAAAGTTTATATATGTTGAGACAATTACATCTATTTGGCCTAAGGTCAAAATTCCCCAGGATGACCCCGGCAGTATCATAGTAGATTTGGGAGAGGAAGGCGTGCCCAGGGACGTCTCAGTAGGCTTTCAAAGACCACAGTGTCTGATCTTCCTCTGAGCTCAGAGGACCCTGTGTGCCACCCTCCCCGCGCCCCTCCCTACCAAAAGTGGCTTACTTCCTGTGGGATCTGCCGTAGAAGTGAATGGACTCAGCCCCCTGCCCACGCAGCATGGCTGTGATTCCTCCCCCACCCCCACCCTCCGAAGGAAAATACAAGATCAGTTTGTTCAATCACATGTCCTAGAAAAAGAGAAACCGCCTCCTTGACCTCACCTACTCCGGGATGTGTGGAAGGTTACACTTGCCTACCAAATCTCCCGTTTGGGCTGTGGCGTCCTGAAGCTGAATATTTTGTCCTAACCTTTCCTCTGATAAAGGTTGAACTACTTGGGCGACTCGGAAGTTCAACTCTGTAGTTAACTCTGATCTGCCCCTTTGCCAGCACGTGCAAAACCGAACGGAGATGGCCCGTACTGGGAATGAAATCCTGGTGGCAAAATAGGTCTGTGGTCACAGGCAAACTTCTTTCCTGGGCGTGTCGTGCATGGGGCCTGGGAGGTCTCTCTGGCCAGGAGTCGAAGCCGTGCTGACGGGTCCCCAGCAGAAGAGGGAGCATCTGTGATGGAGACAGGGAGCAGGTGGAAGGGTTAAATCCAAGAGAGTCACTGCTTGCTGGCTCTGTGCGCCCCTAGAAGAAGCTACAGACAAAGCAACCTGTGACCTGCCGGCGGATACCCAGCAGGTCAGACAAGGGGACGGCAGCCCTGGGCCCCCTGGACTCTGAGGGAGCAATGGCACCAGGGCCGGAGTGCGTCAGCAAGCACAAGTCCAGCCCTGCAGCCAGCGCACCCTGCACCCAATTCGTACCGGTCAACTTGGGTCTTAGAAATAATCTGTGGATAACGTATTGCACCCCTATAGCGTCCCCAGAACCATGCAGAGCACTTTATTGGTATTGCTTATTTATACTCGCAACAGTCTGTTGTTTTATTTTTTAAACAAATACTTTTTCAGCCCCAGCTGGTGTGGCTCAGTGGATTGAGTGCCAGCCTGCAAACCACAGGGTCGCCGGTTCAGTTCCCAGTCAGGGCACTTGCCTGGGTTGTGGGCCAGGTCCCCAGTAGGGGGCGTGCGAGAGGCAACCACACCCTGATGTTTCTCTCTAAAATAAATAAATAAAATCTTTAAAAAATACTTTTTCAGTCTTATTGAGATATAATTGACATATAACATTGTGTAAGTTTAAGGTGTACAATGTGATGAGATCTGTGTATAATGCAGAATGATTACCAAGTTCAGGTCAGTTAACACATCCATCACCAACCATAGTTACCATTTTATGAGTGTGTATGTGGTGAGAACTTTTCAAATCTACTCTCTTAGCAACTTTCAACTATACAGTACAGTATTGGCCCGTGTTCTTTACAGAGATAAAGAAACAAAGGCAGAGAAAGGCGGCCTACCAAGGAGAAAATATTCTTTCGTAAGGGGTGGGGCCAGGCTTTGGAACTGAGTCCAAGTCTCGTGTATTATACTTTTTTACCACGCTGTACACAAATACACACACACATAGAGTGTGCTGGATTTTCCAGTCGCGGCTTCAAGAAAGATCTTGGTACGGCTTTTCATATTTGATCCTAGGAGTTCTACAGTCCCATCTGCTTAGGAAGATACAGTGATGGTCGGCCAGGAACCCCTGGGCATTCTAAGGCGACAGGTGCCTGATCACCTGGATGGGACCGTCTCCAACCTGTCCGTACATGTTGGCAGGGGCTCTCTGCTGGGACTCCAGTACCCTGGTGTGAGCTACCAAGGAGGTTAGAGGGTTTGGTAAAAAAAAACAAAAAAACCAATGGGCCACGTGAGTGGGAACTATCAATGGGCTGCGCCGGCTCCAGTGCCAGAGAATGGCCAGTCTCTTGCCCCCTGGGTGACGTGTCATCTTCTGCCCCCTGTCTTTGCAGCCAACCTGAGTCTGAAGCCCAGGGCAGTGGCCGTCGGGGAGCGGCCGGCCTACCAGGGGCCCGTGCACTGCATCGCCACCATCGTGCGGACGGAGGGCCTGGCGGGGCTGTACCGGGGCGCCGGCGCCATGCTGCTGAGGGATGTCCCGGGCTATTGCCTCTACTTTATCCCGTACGTGTTTGTGAGCGACTGGATCACCCCCGAGGCCTGTGCCGACCCCAGCCCCTGTGCCGTGTGGCTGGCAGGTGGCACGGCAGGTAAGGCAGCAGCGTAGGTTCCCGTTTCTGTGCTGGCCACTGCAGTGGGACAGCTGGGGAGCCGACCGCACCCCGCTCAGCTGTGGGGAAGAGCAGGACCCACGCAGCCACTCATCCAACAATTCATGTTAAGTGCCTACTGTGTGCTAGAGAAAGGGCTAGGAATGGGGGACACTTCTCCCTTTCTTCCATCTCCGCTCCACGGGGCCCGTGGGGATAACAAGCACCTCTGTCTGAGCTCGTTCGACTTTCAGTCAGAAGGCACATTTTGAGCATTTACTCCGAGTCAAGTGCTTCTGAACTTTGCAAAGAAATTGGTTGTCGCAGTTCACCGTTTTTGAATATTGGCACACTGTAGCCCTTTCCCATGTGAGCATTTCTTTACCTCCAGAAGGCAGGAATCAGTCTCCCCGTGTTTCAGATGAGGAAGCTCAGGTTCAGAGAGATTAGGTGACCAACCCAAGGTCACACAGCCGGGGCAGGCAGCACAGCAGGGACTCTGCATCAGAAAGATCCCAGTTCAAATCCGCACTCACTTTGTGACCATGGACCAATTACGTAACCTCCCTACTCAGAACCCACTCTGCCTCCCCATGCCTCATAGGGTCCTTGCAGGGGTGTTCCAGGCCCTCTGCGACCCTGCTGCCCATTACCCATCTGCACCCACTTTCTGCTCCTGTGCCCAGCGGCCCAACTCCAGCCCCACTGCTCTCGCTGCTGCAGGCTGCCCGCGCCTGGCTCTCTCCCTGCCACGGGGCCTCTGTGGTGTGTGTAGGTCATCAGGGACTTCGACAGGACCCATCTTGGTCAAGAGAAGGGTGTGATAACCTGATAGAAGTGGGGCTGAGAGAGAGTAGGGTAAAAGGAATTGGAGGACCCCAGTCCCACGGCTCTTCTGAGGGAGCTGGCCGTGCTGTGAGGGAGCAAAGAAATGCAGCGATGGCTGGAAGGGCACGGAAGTCAAGAGAGGGTTGCTTTTTAAGGAGGCTGATAACATGGTGCGTTTGATGCTGAGAGAAGACAGTTGTCTTTCCTCTTCCTCCTCCTCCTCCTCCTCCTCCTCATTATCGTCATAATTAGCTATGCTTAAAACTCAGCCAGCACAGAATGAAGTCCATGTCTTGGTCACCAAACACCAGTGTTCCCTCTCGCCCCCGCCGGTCTGAGACCTGGCCCATACCAGCTCCTAGCATGTGCTCGGCAAGCACTTGCTGGCGGAGGGGAGAAACAGCTCTCTCACCCCTCCACCTCGCCCCCCAGCCCCACGCTCATTTCTGGCGAGAGCCGGCGCGAGTGGCCTGGCAGGCCAACCTCCATTTGTAATACCCTGCCATGGCTGAGGGACAGGGGAGTGTGCCTGTCATCATGACAGGAGGCAGAGGGAGGAGGGGTCCAGAGGGCATCCTGAGGGCCATGGGCAGGGGGCCACAGGGGCCGGACGCCAGGGTGGGCAGAGGACTTGGGGCGGGCACAGGCCTCTCTGGGGAACCTCTGGGCAGCAGTTACAAAACCTTGCAAACCAGCTGCCTTGAACTTTGGCATCTGTTTGTTTTTCTCTCCTCATCCGCGAGCGTGCCAATTTTTGTGTTTATACAATAACCCGGAATTGTTTTCCGAGAGTCTCTTAAAGTCACAAAAGTCACAAACCAGGGCACCTGAGCTTATCCAACGAGGATGACCCAGGGGCACGTGGTCCTAAGGCCTCGGTTCCGCCCACCTGGAAAAGATGAGCGATTTTTAAAGGCCTGTTCCCACTCTTCTTTGCAGTCAAGCCCCAGCTGGCCGCTGCTTGGCCAGCAGCCTATCTGCAAGCGTTGGTTTAGCTTCTTCGCATTCTGGGTCAATCCTGCCTCTGCGAGCTGCAAGCCTCCAGCCTCCGGCCTCGCCCTGGGTCCTCCCCCGGCTCCTGGAAAGGTGGCGCAGAGGACTGGCAGGGCCCCTTCCTGTTCCTCTGTTTTACAAAGGCTGCTAATAACGGTCCTCATTTACAAATCACGGCCCATGGGCCTGGCACTGGGCTAACGGCTTCGTGCGCATCCATTTCTTTATCCTCACAGCAACCCCAGGAAGGCAGGGACTGAGGTCCCATTCTAGAGGTGACAGGCCCAAGGCCTACAGGGGGTCCCCCGGCAGGTGGCAAGGGAGGCTCAGGAATGGCCTTTAGCGTTTTCACTTCCCCCGGCAGCTTATTAAGCCTCTGAAGGGCAGAAATCCCCAGGGTCCCCCCCAGACCCCAGTCAGCCAGCCCCTGACACCTGTTTGTCTCTCTCTTTACAGGAGCGATTTCTTGGGGGACAGCGACTCCTATGGATGTTGTGAAAAGTCGGCTCCAAGCTGACGGGGTTTATTTGAACAAATACAAAGGTGTCCTGGACTGTATCTCCCAGAGCTACCAGAAGGACGGTCTTAAAGTAAGCCCCACAGCAGTTGTGCAGGGTCGGTGTCAGTCCCCGGAAGGTGGGTCAGACACCTGGGGGGATGTGAAAATCAGAGAGAAGGGAAACTGAGGTGCTGGCAGTTAGCGTTTACCAAGCTCTGCGAGAGGAACTTGTCTCGTCTTGTCCTTGCTCCGGGCTGGCGGAGGGTGTGGGTGTGCCCTCTCCCCCACCCCCGACGGAGCTTCAGAGAGGGCTGGTACCCCCTGAGGTCCAACAGCTGTGGCGTGGCAGAGCCGGGACCTGGACCCACACCCGTGCGTCACCGAAGCTTGCCCTCTCATCGAGATAGGCTGGGAGGTCCTTCCTCACTCACTGATCAGGCCTCGCCTCCCCCTCCTCCGCGTGGGAAGCCCCGCGACCACCACAGCCATCAGGTCTCAGGCTCCAGCCCCCCAATCTGTCTCCTGCTCTCCCACCCACTGAGCAGAGCCCAGCATCTCTGGTCTCCACCCAGGCCTTGTCTCCCTCCTCCTCTTTTCTCCTCGCTGCACCCGAGGGTCTCATCCTAAACCCAAGCTCCTTCCAGTCTTTGAACTGCTTCAGAATGAAGACCAGACTTCCATGCCTGGTGTCCAAGGTTATAAATGAATTCATCCCTGCCTATCTTGCCTCCCATGGCACCCTTAGCAACCCCCCGAGAAACCCTTGTTTGTTCTTCCTTGAATAGGGCCCCTGATTTTCTTGATAGGCCTCTCAGTATCAGGAGGCTTGAGTTCAAGGCCAGGCCTGGCTACTTGCAAACTGGAGGATTCCAGACAAGTTGCTTCACCTCTCCGGGGCTCGGGTTCTCCAAGGGTAACCATGAACAACAGGGGTGTTCATGGGTTAAGTTAAATTATGCATAAAAAAGTACCTACCTTAATGCATCACACACAAACACTAGAAAGAGTTACCCATTTGTCATTGTTGTTAGTATTAGCAGTTTGATTAGTTTTAACGTTACTACTGATCTCTGGCCCTTGCTCATGTGTCTGCCTTGTCCCAAGCCATTCAGTATTTACTAACTGCCCACTCCAATGCCTCCAACCTTGTTTCTTTGTTTTTCTTTTTGCTTTGTTTTTTTGCTCCATTGGAGTGCTGGAACTTCTCCTCTGGAAACCTGGACTTCCACAAAGGCTCTCTCACCTGTAGGTGACTGCCCAAGCCAGTGTCCTCCAGGTGCTTGTGGACCAGGGCCGAGAGGGGCTAGCACCACTTCCACTGCCAGCGCTGAGGTCTGTCTGCCTGGTGATACACAGATGGGAGACACTCCTCCTGAGTCCCTTGGCATGTGGTGCTGGATCCCACGACTCCCACGGAGGCACTTTTGTTCATGGATGGATGCCAACGTTTTGTTGTCGAGGTTGGGACGCAGCAAGGAATGTCTTGTGCTGCTATGATGCTGACCTCATTCTCCCTATGAATTGTCCTTTACTGAGGCCTTTTTGTCCTCCTACAGCTTCAGGTTGCTTTCAAGATTATTGCTTGTCTTCATCTTTGAAAAGTTTGTTATGTGTCTTGGTGTGGTTTTCTTTGAGTTCGTCATACTTTGAATTTGTGGGGCTCCTTTCATGTTTATGCTCATGTCTTTCGTCAAATTTGGGAAGTGTTCAGCCTGCGTGATTTCAGATCTTCTCTCGGCCCCTTTTCTCTCCTTCTGAGGCTCCCACAGGGCATGTGTTGTTCAGCTCGAGAGTTTCCTGTAGGTCCCTTAGGCTCTGTTCTCTTTTCTTCAACCTTTTTTTCCCCAATAATTTTTGGCCTGAATAATTTTCATGGTCTTATCTTTGAGTGTGCTAATTCTTTCTACTACCTGTTAAAATGTGCCTTTGAACCCTTCTAGTGAATTTTTGATTTCAGTTATTGTACTTTTCAGTTCCAGAATTTCTGTTTGGTTTCTTTATGAGTTTTCTGTCTTTACGGATATTTCCACGCTGCTCATGTACCATTTTCCTGACTTTTTCCACATCCCCCTTTAGTGCTTCGAGCACCTCTGACAGTTGTTTTAAAGCCTTTGTCAAATACTTCTACTACCAGGTCTCTTTCGGTGACAGCTTCTGTCGATTTGTTTATTTTCGAATGGACCATACTTTCCTGTTTCCTTGTATGCCTCGTGGCTTTGTTGTTGTTGAAAACTAGACATTTGAATCTAATAACGTGGTCACTTTGGAGATCAGATTCTTTTCTTTTCCAAGGGTTTAGTGCTTCTTATTATCGCTTTTGTTTATTGTCTTGATTTTCTGGTTGTTGCAGACCGTCTCGGTGCCAAGGATCAGGCGTGAACTTACGGTCTTTTCTGGGACTTCCCCTTCCCCTGGGCATATCCAGCCACTTCCTAATTTTCCCCAAACGTGCAGTTGCTGTTAAATGCCCTGGTCCTGAATATCTGCCTCCCGATGGGGAAAAGAGAACAATGGAGGGAGAGGGGCATCAGCCCTTTAACTCCCCTGGAAGTCACTTCAGCCCAAGGAGGAGGGGCTTGTATCAATGGGAGTGGGGTGTGGGAAAGAAACAATGGCGCTCCTGTGACCAGAAACACGTCTTCCATGTTGGGAGGACAGGGTCCTTACTCCCACTGTCCCCTGCCCCCCTGCCCCGACTCCCATAAACCGTGTGCACGTTGCTCCAGGGCACAGGTACAGCCTCCCGCCGCAGGGCGGGGGCGGAGGATGGATCGCTGCTGCCGCACTAACAACTAAAAGTGACTGAAGTTAATCACAAGTAACTGTCCAAACCTTCCCCTGGAAGTTTCAGGCCTTTGATAAACTCCAGAACCCAAAGACAGATCCAGACAGATGCTGCTCATGTAACCGTTGTCTGGGTGGGAAGGTAGATTCCCGGTATTCCCCGCTCTGCCATCTCCCAAGAATTCTCACTCAATTGCCTTTTTTTTTTTTTTTTTTTAGAAGAGGTACAGCGTGTGATTCACCAATAAGTACAGAGGGACACATGGGAGAGATTCAAATGGGATGCTATGTTTTTATTTGAGAGATTTTGGTCTGTTATCGGAAATATTAATGTCATAACTCTGAAAGTGTCTGTAGAGGCAAAATATATTGCTGATTTATTTCCTCCAAAAATTATAGTGCTCTGTTAAAAGAAAAAAAAAGTCCAGAGGGCAACAAGGCCAGATGATAAGTCTTTTTAATCTTAATAGCATTTGATCCATAGTTTATAGTCAGAGATATATTTTAAGCAGAGATAGCAATATCCAGCCTGATTAATCACCTCATTGAGATTAATTTTAATTTTTTATTGGGTTATAGATTATGTATGAACACAGGAAGCTTCAAAAGTTATAAGAGGATGTACCGTCTAAATATCCCTCCTATGGGTCCTCTCTCAAAGGCAATCACTGTTACTTCTTGTGATATATTCCAAAAATATTCACAGCCCGTGCAAGCCTATATGTGTGTGTGTGTGTGTGTGTGTGTGTATTTATGTATATTATATGTATGTTTGCATATAACTAACATATAGAAAAAAAAATCCCACACAGTCCTGGAAAGTTAGCTTGTCTCACGGTCAAATTCTTGGCGGTAGGAGGAACGCCTTTTCCCAGGGCCGAGGCACAGCTCAGGCCCCAGGAGGCTCAGCCACCAGCTTTGTGGGGTGCCCATCCGGAAGCACTTCTGCTGCAGCTCACTGAGGCAGGGCGCGGGGTCCTAAGCTGCTCCCACTTTCCCGTGGGAGAAGAGCTCAGTGGTAAGAGAGAGTTGGAAAGCAGTGAAATGACAGTGGCGGTGCCTGATTTTAGTGGCCTCTTTTTGTGACTCCCATAACGCGTAGCAGTCAAGCAGCCTTGCGGACTGGAAGTCCATGGACTTCCCGGGCATCCCCACGTCAGAACAGAAGAAAGGCCTGGACCCATTCTCTGCCTGCTGGAAGGATCGCTGTGGGCCACGTGGGCCAAAACTCATACCTGGAGAGCTGTGTCCAAAATAAGGATGCTGGAGGAGTGACTAGATGTCCTTTAGCTCCACAGAGGTGACTGTTTTGAAAGGGCTTGGGACAGCTGGCTGAGACCGGAGAACTCTAAGGAGAGCCAGAGAGGGCCATTTGTAGTAGACAAGCTCCCTGAGGAACCAGGGGCGGTCGCTCTTCGGTTCTGCCGCCTGGGGGTTTGGAGCACCTTTCGTCCACTCCGGGAATCCCCCATGATCACTGT
The DNA here is from genome assembly GCA_004026545.1 of Mormoops blainvillei. Classification (NCBI taxonomy): domain Eukaryota; kingdom Metazoa; phylum Chordata; class Mammalia; order Chiroptera; family Mormoopidae; genus Mormoops; species Mormoops blainvillei. The sequence goes on from PVJD01000253.1 coordinate 430,483, forward strand.
CCCCACTGGGACTCTTCCAGCTCAGGGGCCATTTTTTTTTTTTTTAATCGAGGAGTTTGTTCATTCACCCACTTGTTCATTCATTCTTTCATCCATCCCTCCACTGATTCATTTAATAAGACTTATTGAGGGTCCTCTAGGCAAAGCACCTGGCAGTGGCTGGAGATTCAGAGGCAACTGCACACACCGCCCCGCTCTCCCTGCCCTCGCCGGGGTTATTAGTGTGGGGACGTGCAAGTCACGGGCAGTCAGAAGATGGTGGGAGGGGTGCTGTGATGGCAGAGATATGGGGTGCCCGAAGCCAATGGGCCATATTCCAAGTTGGCGGAGGTCCCTGGGAGGACGACCAGAGGGTGCTGCCAGACCTGGGGAGCATTCCAGCAGAGGCCCAGTGGCGGGAGGAAGTTGGCCCCGTCGGAAGAATGACAGGCTGTTAGTCTGCCTAGAGGGATGGGCGTAAGAGGCAGCCAGAGAAAGTGCAGGAACAGAGAGCATGGACCCTGACAGGCCAGGGAAGGGCGTGTGCACTTGACCTTGGGCAGTGGGGAGCATGGGGGCTTCCTGAGGAACTGCTCAGGCTAGAGTTTTTGTGTTCTGAAAGCTGCTGTGAAAGCCAGAAGGCTTGCACTTTGTTTGCCACCTTTCGGCCTCGCAGAGCAGAGGCAGAGCAGCCACAGCTACTGGGGGGGAGGTCACGTCTGTCTCTGAAGTGACCCCTGGCTGCTGCAGGGCCCAGAGCTGTGGGACGGGAAGATCACACTCTACGCTGGGGCCTGCCTGGCTTCCTTGCCTCGCAGAGCCCAGCCCAGGTCCACAGGGGACCTCTGAGGGCATCTAGCGGGAATTTTCCTCCAGGAGCCTAACCCATTTTCTTGGGTGCTCCTGTGGAATTCCAGAAAGGCCGGACATGAAAAAGAGCGTTAGCGGTACAAGGGTCCTGCCTGCCCCTACCTGAATTGTTCCAGGGTTTGGACTGGCCACCGGCCCACCTCTGGGATCCTGGTCCATCTGCTCTCTTCCCTGAGGCCGGGGCTTCCCCCCAAGTCCACAAGGCCCTTCTCTCCCCGCTCCACTCAAGCTGTGTCTCGCAGGCTGCCACAGGGTGTCAAGGTGCAGGCTCCTCTCCTGAAGGAAGGTCGCCTGATGCCCTGGCCAATGACAGTGGCCTGCACCTACTCTGACATCACAATGCCCGACCACCAAGAAAAGGGGGAGTGCAAAGGGCTGGATTTCTGCTTTCTTAGCATCACGACCCCAGCTCTGTTTTATGAGCGTAGTAAATTATACAGGAGTCAGTTAACAGATTTGCGTCTTATACCTGGCAGTTACTGGGCCATGTGTGTTTGGGCAGGAATTCGCCTTCAGATGTTTTGTCCAGCGAAGACATTTAAGGCCGGTTCTTCTCCACCCCACTGCTCACCAAAGCCCTTATCTGTTTTCATCATGTTCTACATAATGGCGTAGTTATTCCTGAATGGGGCTCAGCTCCCCTAGTGGGTTTAAACTTTCAAGGGCTGGGATTAGATCACATTGATTAGTGTGCTTTTGCAGCAAGAGGACCCAGGGAGGAAGGGAAGCATCTTATCATATTCCCTAGGGGTGGTAGACAAATACGGTCTTCTCTTACGAAAGGCCGAGGCTAGCAGCTCGTCCAGACAGGCCACACGAATGATCGAGGTTGATGCTACTGTGTACAAAGTGGTGACTTGATAATAAGGACAGTGACATGACAGTCAATAGATAACGCACGCTCGCTGCATGGCAGGTACCATGTAAGGGCTTCAGGCATCGCCTTGTTCATTCCCTCAACGGCTGCATCAGGGCCATAACGTTGCCTCCCCCGCTTCTCAGTTGGAAAACTTGAGATTCTAGAGCCTGCCATTTGCCCAAGCAGCACAGCTGCTGGAGGGCCAAGCTGCACCTCTACTCTGTGTGCACCGTCGCCAGCACAGCCTGAGCTCTCCCCGAGCCAGCCCCTCGGGGGATGCCCTGAGGAGCACCTGTCATGGCCGTGGTCATGGCTGGGTGCTTTTTCTCCCACTGCCAAGCGGAGAGCTCTGACTTCCAAGCTCCTGAGAACTGCCGTGTGTACGTGCACATGTACTTGTGTGTGTGTGTGTGTGTGTGTGTGTGTGTGTCTTCATGAGAGAGAGCAGCGATTAAGCAACTATATGTGGCTGTTCACAGGACTCACGGTGTCCCCATAGCACTTAGTGCTTGTGGAGCAGGGCCTGGAAGGGATAGTGCCATCAGATGTGGGCTGGGTCTGGGCAGGGCCACGCTGGGGGCATCTCAGGTGGTCTTCACCCGCATAGGTCCTTTGGGCCCTGTGGGCTCCAGCCTGAGGTGGGAGCCTGAGCGGGCATCACCACCAGCCCGCTCTGGCCTTCAGCGGTGGCCCCGTAGAGGGTGCAGGCCCGTCCCGTGTAGTAATGCAATCTCCTGTCAAAGGTGTTTTTCAGAGGCATCACGGTGAACACTGTGCGGGGCTTCCCCATGAGTGCGGCCATGTTCCTGGGCTATGAGCTCTCGCTGCGGGCCATCCGAGGGGACCACGCAGTGACCAACCCCTGAGCGCCAGGTCAGTGAGCCTCCTTCCCAGCCAGCCGCACTTCCCAGGGCTTTGGACTCTCCTCTTTGCCGTGAAAATGTCTGTCATTCGTTCGCTACCCATCTGCGTTAGTCCTGGGGCTAGGACTGCCACCCTTCTCGTCACCCAAAAGTCCTTCTCTGATGCCTCTCTGTTACTGGTGATGAGCTGAGTGCTCAGGACTTACCTCTGTAGCGCCAGCTCATCTGTTTTTCCACCCAGCAGCATCGATGGCCCCCAGAGAGAAGTGTAGTTTCACTGTGGGAGGGAGCCCACAGCAGGCACAACCCCTCCTGGCTGAGGCATCAGGGTAGGCTTCCTGGAGGAGGAGGAGGCTTCTAGACCAAGGCCTGGATGACAAAGAGGAGTTGATGAAGCCAAGGACAAGGGGGAAGGTGTGAAAACAGGGTGGGGACAGCATGTTAGGCAGGGACAACATGCACAAAGACCCAGAGATGAGGGTGAGGGTGGCAGGCTTAGGAGGGTGGTGAGCGCAAGGTGGGTAAGGCCTGTAATGGCCCAGGCTTGGAAGGGAGGACTCGAACCAGGGCACCATCCCCCCACCTCCCTACTGAACACAGAGTCTGAATCTCAGAGCCACCACCGGGCTCCCAAAGCTCTGGGGGAGAACCTCTGCCCCATTTCCTCCCTCCCGCCCCCTTTCCTTCCCCCTTTCTCATTGCAGAAGATCATGGTGGCCCAAAGGACATACAACAGAAATCTGAGCTAGAGACTCCCTTGCTCAGATGCCCTCAATGGCTCCCCATTGCCCTGTATGTGAAGCAGCCGTCCTTACCCACCTTGCGCTCACCACCCTCCTAAGCCTGCCACCCTCACTCTCATCTCTGGGTCTTTGTGCATGTTGTCCCTGCCTAACATGCTGTCCCCACCCTGTTTTCACACCTTTCCCCTTGTCCTTGGCTTCATCAACTCCTCTTTGTCATCCAGGCCTTGGTCCAGGAGCCTCCTCCTCCAGGAAGCCTGCCCTGATACCTCAGCCAGGAGGAGCTGTGCCTGCTGCGGGCTCCCTCCCACAGGCCCTGCTCAGTCCCTACCACACCTGCCTGCATTATAACTGCCCAATCGTCTTCCTCATTCCCCAGCCAGCACGAAAATCCCAGGAGAGCTGCAACCATTATTTCACCTCTGTGTGGCCTGTGGCTCGCCCAGAGCCTGGCGCAAAAATAGCCAGAAACATCACCGAGTGGCTGGATGATGAACCTCCAGTATCCTCTCAGTTCTTCCTCTTTCTGTCCGCTCTTGTTTCTCCTCCTCTCACCCCAAAGCGGTCACTTGCGGAGCTCAGAAGGCAAAGCAGCGTGAGTCACTGAATTTTCTAGTTACCCAGAAACCATTTTGCTTTGGCTGCAGCGACTGCAAATTCTCTCAAGAACGATGGTCTTCATCAGGAAAGTCAAGCAAACCCCCTGCTGCCTGCCCGAGCGGCTGAGCCAGGACGCCGGAGCCAGGGCGGGCAGGCCAGGCCAGGCCAAGCCCAGGCGTGGCTCTAAATCCAGTGCTTTCGGCTCTTTCCCTCAGCACCTACATTCACAGCCTCCCTGGCTTTTTGCCTCTCATATAAAAGGAAGAGGGCGGCAGTGCCTTCCACATAATTAAACATCTTGTGTGACGAGGTACTGTGTTGGGGTTACACCCAGGGCAGGGAAGAGAAGTCCGGTCCTGAAAGCTGTGCTCAGATACTGGCCAATCCCTGCTGTGAAGAGATGAATGTGACTTAAAAAAAAAAAATCCCGTAATAAAACCAATGCGTCTTTATTGCAGAAAAATAGAGAAGAGAAATAAACTGAAAGAAAAAACAACAACTCTATAATTCCAAGAACTTTCTATTATTCTTCCAAGTGTTTTTTATGTGCACCCCGAAATAGGGTCCTGCTTCCCACGACGTTTTATAATGCTCCCCTGTTTAATAGTCCAGGGCCGTTTTTGCATGTCCTTAAATCTTCAGCTGCAAGGTGGTTTTAATGCCAAGACCTGGCAGATCCAGAGTGGCTGGACGCTTGCCAAGTGGCTGCACTCTGCCACTTGGGACCACCCTGGTGATTGGCTCCTTCGGGAGGACGGAAGGAGTTTCTAGCAAGCCAAATCCTGATTGTTTTAGTTTTGACCATTCAGAACGGTGACCACCCCAACTGGAAGCTTTTCTTTCTGAAAGTGCTCTGAATGTCCAAGGGCACAAATGTCTCTGTCTGCCTGCCTTTCCTCTGCTGGGGTAGGGAGGAGGCTGGTGCCTCTCGGCTGAGATAAAGGAGTTGCCATAACTTTTGGGGACCCTCATCTTAAGCCAGCCTCACCCAAGGAGTTCAACTTCCCACCCTAACCCCAGAACACCAAGGCCCTCTAGCAAGTCCTGGATTTGAACTTGCAAAGTTCTGAGATCTCAGGCAGGTCACGGTCCAGGCCAGGGTAATAGCCACTCTTTGACCACATGGAAACCAGTGTCTCCCTCAGAGTCTACACCGAGGACAGTGAGATGATGTCGTTAGAGAGCTAGGGAAGTGGGAGGCTGGTGACCATCAGCGGTGGGAATGACATGAAATTGTATTCGAGTGCCTGCAGCAAACAGCCCAGCTCCAAGCAGCCTCCACCTCCCTCCAAAGCCAGACACAGAGCCCTCTTGGCTCCCGTCAAGTCCTGGGAGGAAGAACACTTCCTCGTCATTCACCTGCTCAGTTAGTTCTCTCCGGGTCAACATATGCGTGCCCTCCAGAACCATTTGTAACTGAGTGAACAGGGCACAGGCTGGTTGTTTTGTGATATGGTCAGTTTTCTCTGTTGACATGGAGAAGCCAGTCAGACCACAGGAGGAAGATGACCTTTGGTAACAGAAGGCGGGTCCCAACCACTGGTCAGCAGTCAGTTCTTGGGCTTATCTGAGGCCGGTGAATCCAATGCACCCATTCCTGCCTGCGCAGCGGGATCCCCTGCCTCCAGAATCTTCCTGGAATAATGCCGTTCTGCCCCCTGCCCTGACTTCCGTGCTCCAAACCTCACTGGCCTACTTTCAATTTCAGGAAAATTCATCTTCAAGGAAAGAAGAGACATTCTTCCTACTGTAATATCTTTTGTTGATCATTTAAGCATAACCGAGACAACCTCGCAGCCTTTCGTCAGCTGGGTCTCACTGCGATACTTTGCCAATTGTTGCTTTGCTAGAACAGCTCCAAATGGGTTGACTGCCAGGTCTTGCTGATTGATAATCCCAGGCAGATAAAAGTTTAACCTCTCCTCCTTCTTCTCCAGGGCCAGGGCTGGCGTCACCTGACCAGGGCCTCCCTCTGCTGGCTGCAGGGGGGGCATGGCCTCTCCAGACCTGCTGACCTCAGACTCCCTCCTCTCCCAACAGCAAGCACTCTGTCGGGCCCTCCAGGCTGGAGCCACCGAGCTGCTGCCTTGGAAGGACCGTTGCTCGATCTGCACTGGTACCTGGTACAAAGTGGGGCAACGTAGACCCTGCTCCCCACGACTGCTGTAAACTCCCTGGGAATTCACAGAGGAGCTGGAGTTGTCTCTAAGTTTCTAAATAAAACACTGAAAACTTCTTCAGGTCCTTTCTGTATCAGATGCTTCCGCCTGGCTTCCAGGAGTCACCGGCCACCCTCATTCTTCCCTGTTTAGACCCCTGTAGATGTCACCCATAGAAGAGGCCACTCCACGCAGGTGAGAAGAGAAGTCTCACTTCCCTTTTCCCAGCTGCCTAAAGTGGGCAGGGAGGGTCGCGGAGGGCGAGGAAACCCTGGAGGTGCTCTCCCCACCCTGCCAGGGTCCGCGCTGACGGGCTGACCCAGGGCCTCGGCAGTGGAGGCACTGAGCGTGGGTGGCGTGGGTGGCGTGGGTGTTCTCTGGGCCTTATTTTTCATGTGGAGAAACACAGCAAAGCAAAATAAAGTACGTCGTTCATAGTCGTTTCCAGAATGATGTCATGATTCTAAGTTGTATTTCTCACTAGAGCCACGTGGGGAGGCCACTGCTCCCCTGCTGTTACGTGGCATGGGCCCCACTTTTGTGCCCACAACAGACATCTTTAATCAGGCCGAGAGCCCTGTCCCGTGGGGCTGAATGCAGCTTCAGAATCCTTCTCAACGCAGTGCCCTGCACAACCGCTAGTTGCAGTGGACATAGAAATGAGTCTATTTGCCATTCCTGGCTTAAATCCCAGCGGGAAAATATCCTTACATTTCTTCTCTCTCTTTTCCCCTTGACTTTCCCACACACCCCGGCCCGCCTGTAGTGATTCGGAGTCTCTGGGAACGCCCTGCCCTAGCAGACCCAGCACCAACACACAGCGTTGCTGGGCACAAACAAGTGGAAAGCGTTCAGTCTCGTCAGTTTATCCTGATGCTTTGGCAAAGGGTTCCCTCCTTGAAATAAAAGCCTCAGTAGGCCCCCCTTGATCTTTCTGCGTCGCCGCCCCTGGCACTGGGGCGGGTGTGGGGGGCGAGTTCCCTGGGCACATCTGCAGTCTAAACTCTCTACTGCTCACCCTGGCCGAAGTGGCTCCGTTGGTTGGGGTGTCGCCCAGTAACTAAAAGGCTGCAGCGTCGATTCCTGGTCAGGGCACATGCCTAGGCTGCAGTCCGATCCCTGGTCCGGGTGCACACGGGAGGCAACAATCGATGTTTCTCACATCCGTGTTTCCCTTTCTCCCTTCCTCTGTCTCTGTAAATGCAATGGAAAAAAAAACACAAACCCTCAGGTGAGGATTTTATAAAGCTCTCCATCCCTCCAGCAGTGCGGCATTCTTTCATTTCTTTATCATCAACTATGTGTTGAGTATCTATTACACGCATGCAGACACTGTCCTTTGTGTTGGGGACAGCTGTACTTCCATTGTGGTGCATGGTTCTGTCAACAGGAGAAATGGGTCTGCATGCCAACCCGGGCATGACGGGTCCTGGGCAGGCACTGTGGATACCGGGGAAGCGATGTTCACTGGCATCTAGTCCATTCATGGTGAACCTGAGGTCTTTTCTCTGACGCGTTCGAGAATGTGTTCAGTCTGTCTCAACTAGACCTTCTCCTGGTGCTGTTCCTGGTTGCCCAGTTTGTTTGGAGGTGGCGGTGTATTTACAAGGCCTTCTGCTGGACTCCAACCAGGTGTCAGACCACTTCCCAGTTTCTCTTGATCATCTTATGATCCTCTCCATGATTGGAGGAGGTAAGCAAGAAGCATTGCTGACAGAGTTTACAGATGGAGAAACTGAGGCTCCAGAGTACCTGCGCTCCTGCTGCGAGCTTGGACCACCAGTTCTAGTTGATAATCTTCTTGAGGCCACACTGCCCTCTGCTGTTCAGCCCAAGGAATGTCATTTCATGGTGGACAAAAGTTGTTGGGACACACAACGTACAAAGTCCTTCACTGCCACTGACGGCCTTTCGTAATTCCCATCATAGCTGATCTTCCAGACTCACCTCTTATGGTTCTATTCCAGGTTCCCTATACTACAACCAATTTTTCTATCCCATCCAATGCCAGGGGCATAATGAGCATTTAAATGTTTGTTGAAGGAATGACTGAGTGATCCAACAAACACACTGGACCAGCTCCTATCTGCCCACCACCCTGCAGACTTTCCCACCTCTGTGCTTTTCTTTGGCCTGGATACCCTGATCTCCGTGAACAGGGAAAATTCCTGTTATTGATGAAAAAATAACGATTATCATTACTTTTGTGAACCCTGAAGGCGGAGGTGGAGAGGGGAGACATCTACTAAGAAGGGCTCCTGGCAGCTAACTGGGCTCAATTTAAAAAATAAAAATAAAAACGGAGCCTAGCAGCCATTTCTGCAAGCTACGCTTCACAGAGAAACCTGTGCCAAATTACCTGCTTGCACTGTTTCTGCCAGCTGAGCCCGCCCTTATAAAGGTTTCCTGGCATCCTATTTCAATCAATAGGATTGAGGTTTTCCCCATCCAATCAGTGCTGTGAAGCTTTGAGCAGAGTGTCTCTATTCTGACCAATCAGGACAATGCCTTATGGGCCAATCAAACTGTGAAAATTTGGAGCCCTCATTTGCATGAGGACAGACCAATCAGGGACCAGGGGCAGGGACTTATGTGCATATAAGCCAGCTCCCTTCCGGTCTTGGGAACACACTTTATATTTGTATTGGGTGCTGAGGGTGTCCCTCTCTGGATGAGTGGAAACACTGCAGAGGGGTGTGGAGCCGAACCGAGCTGCTTAGCTGCAGAGAGACCTGGTCCCAGAGCTGTTCTAGGGGCGTGCTGTTTTCACAGCTGAGCTGTTTTTCACTGAATAAAGTTTCTCCTTCTTCACTGCATCCCAAAAGGGAGATTTTTGTTGGTGTTGAATTGGCACCAACAACCATTAGCTGACATTATAAAAGCAGTTCTCAACAGTGGTCCCTCTCATTCTGCAAAATTACTTGAGGGCCTCAGGGGACTTTTGTTTTTGTAGATTTTAACATTTACCAGAAATTAAAATGGAGTTTCAAAAATATTTATTTAAAGTATAATAACCCCATTACATGTTAACATTTTATTAAAATAGCTATTATGTTTTTAAAAAATTAATAATGAAAGAATTGCACTCTTACATTTTTGCAAATCTCCCTAATTTCTGGCTTAAACAGGACAGGTGGATCCCCATAGGCTTCTGTTTTCAACCTTGTGCTACCCCTTGCCGTGGAGTCTTTGGAAAACTCCATCGTACATTCGTGAGAAAATGAGTGTGAAAAGGGCAGGTACTATCTTAGTGTTATATGAAAATAGTTTTGACCGGAAGGCACACTTTGAGACACCGTTGCTCCCTCCGCCCTACAAAAGAATTTGCCACCCAAAAGCATTCCTGTCTGATAAGCGGCAGAATCGCCACTGGGTGGCAGCAGAGATCAACTAAACTCTTGGCAGGTGTCAGCTTCTGGTAGCTTGTGACCCTGGCCTCTGTGGTGATAGCATCTGGGCCCTGTAACGCTACTCTTCCTGTTTTCTGGGTCTTCTGTGTCCCTTGTTGTTGTCCTTTTACTCCTCTGCGGTGGAACAAACCTCAGACCAGGGAGGCCTTCGACATGGATTCCACCTCCAGGTCTGTCATCAGCTACCTTTCTCTGCATCGGCTACCAGGTCTGTCATCAGCTGTGTGACCTCAGCAAGCTTTACCCCCGTTGGGTGTTTTTTCTCACCTGTAAAATGGCCACACTGGGTGTCCCTTACTTACCTTCCAGGGCTTCAGTAAAAATCAAGTGCAAAAATGGTTTTGTAAGCTGTAAAGTGCAAAACATAGGGATTAGGGGAAGGCAGGGGCAGGACATGGGGTTTTGTTTCTGGTTTCAGCCAGCCTTCCTCTCTGTGAGTCTGGGCTGTTTGCATTTTTCAGGGGGCACACAGGGTGGCTTCAGCGCAGAGGCGGATTAAGGTCGGTTGAGGCCCCGGGCGCAAAAGGAAATATTGAGCCCCTTAAAAAAAAAGAGAGAGAGGCAGGCAAAATAAAAATACATGCCTTCAGAAGTCGGGGCCCAGGGCGCGTGCCCGGTACGCCCGCCATTAAATCCGCCTCTGCTTCAGCAGTGTTTCCTGGGCCTTGTCACTGCAGGTGAAACTGGGAGCTCCAGAAACCTGGCTCCTAGGTCTTTGAACCTATAAGAGAACATCTGAAACACATTCTGGGGTTGCAGTGGCCACAGACGCTGATGTGGTCCTTTCGTGGCCAGCGTGTCTGACAAGTCATTGATTTGAGCCCTTCGGGGTTCTGGCCCCTCTCTGCCAGGCTGACAGCAAAGAGGTTTCCAGGGAACACTTGGTCCAGCAGAGGAGTCCAGCCCATGAGCACCTCGGAGCCAGAAGAGCCAATCCGGAGACTCACGGCTTCCCTCTTCTGGCTGAGAGTGGCAGTCGCCTCGGCCAGTCACAAGCCACCCCCGGTGCCTGGTCCCTCCTACCTCCCCAGCAACCCGGACCAGGTATCTCCCTCCACACCTGCAGACCCCGAAGACGCTGCTGCGTGTTGTCGTCGTACTGAGGTCAGAACCTGGCACTCACTGTGTCTGGTTGGTTTGCTGAATGATTCAACCACATCCTCAGGTGTACACAAAATAAGTGAAGCTTTCTCTGCATTAAATAAACTTTTATTTTTTCAAGTATCCATTCTACCTGATGGCAGAAAAAGTAATTTTGCCATTTCAAGGTGTGCCCCGGGCTAGTTATATAACCTCTCTGGGCCTCGGTTTCTCATCTGTGCCCTTGGAATAATTATACACAATAATTATTTATCTATCTCAAAGGGCGGTGGTAAAGATCCAACTAGATACTTAGCAAAACAGGTTGAGCACAGTGCCTGGTAAAATAAACACTCAGTAAACGTGAGGTCTCCTTTCTCACAGGTGCTCCTGGGTAAATCTCAGCTGTCCGGGCACACAGAGGAGAGTAGTTACAGCGCCCAGGCCCTGAGGATCCCGGTTTGAGCTTGTCTGCAGGGGGTGTGGCCGATGGGTTTTACGGCCTTTGCAGGGAAGCCGCGTGAAACCACCAGGCTATGCTGGTGATGAGTCTGTGACGGTGGGTTGTAGCTCATCGTTCTGCCCATTTCCTCTGGCAGCGATTGTGTCCCCAGGCTGTGTTCTGAAACCATTCACCAGCATCTGTCCTCGCAGTGATCCCTGCACAGGGTGAGCTTTGCTGAGCTGGCAGCTCTGAGGCTGTAGGCTTTAAACCGCATTGTGTAACGGGACACAGTTGTGTCTGGGGACAGTCATTCAGAAAGCCCAGACGGAGGGGAGGAGAAGACAAGGCCCTGCAGCCGCGACCTGGGACCCGGCTGTGGCTGGCCATCCAGGTCGCTACAGAAGCCTTTGTCCTTCCTGGAGACTCCGCCCCAGCCCCAGGTAAGCCCCCCAGAGAGAGAGCCCCCTCTGACTGTGGGGCTGGAGCTGGAGAAACACCCCTCCGTCCCACATCACAGTCCTGAAATCCAAACAGTTCCCAAAGCCCAAGATTTGTTGGGACTTGTTTGGCCACCAAACCTGATCACCTCATGTGACAGCTCATGGGTTTTGCTGCGGAATATTAATGTGTTTAATTACGAAATCCTGCCCCAGGCCCTGCTGTGGGTGTTATGTAATATGTGGTGCGTGAACTGTGTCTTTCCTTCCTAAAAGGCTAAACATTTTGAGTGCTGAAGACTGTCTGGGCCTCGGGGTTTTGGGTGTGGAAGTGTGTTTGGGTTTGAGTGTGTGGGCTCACATTCTTATGAATCTGTTTTACTCTCAGACTGTAGTCAGTAAACACCACATACACGCTGGATAGTCACAAAATAAGAGCGGAAAAGGGTTTGGAGTCAGGCACAGCAGGGCTGGTCGCCCTGCTCTAACTCTCACCAGCTGTGGGCCTCGGGGAAGGCATTTCACCTTCCTGAGCCTTGATTTCCCTGTCTGCAAAACGGAAATAATCACACCCTCTCCCTCTGGTCATTAGCAGATTAAATGAGATGATGCGTGCTTAGTACTTACAGAGTAAGTGCTTAATAATTATGTGCTTAATACATAAAAATAGATGTTTTTTTTATATCTATAAAAGATAGATCTTTTTCTCAGGGCTTTGTCCCTGGGGATCCACTGACCAGCTGGGGAGACAGGCAGGACAGCCACCGCCGGGCATGTGGTCAGTGCACCGGGCAGGGGTCACTGTGCATGAAGAGGGAGGGCGCTGAGGTCACTTAATGCTCAGAACTTTGTGTCTCAGGGAAGAGATCACAGAGGAGATGCTGGGAGAATCTAGTAAACACAAATTCTCATACCCACGGTCACGGGAGACCCTCAGGGAACCTTGACAGAACTTGTGTCCCACCGCCACCCGCCCACCTCTGTCACACAGTGTTTTCACTCGTCAAGAGAGGCAGAAGCGTCAACAAACTGTGACTATGGCCTATTTGTCTTAAGGTCTGTGTTCCCTGCAAAATGCTTGGTGGCCCTTAGCCCCTGAGGGAGGGCAAAGGTTAAACCAAGGCTTCTGAAAGCCTCTAGACTTAGAAATCCAATTTGTTACCCTTTGATAGACATGCCCCTATAAATAAATCACCGAGAAATTTGTCTCTTTCAGTCCACACTAAGATTTTAAAAATTGTGATTGAATATCACCATGGACCCACAATTTCTGTACCTAAGAAGATAATAAAACAACACCCTGACATGGGCCCCCTTTGCTAAAGCTCCTCCTCCATCTCTCCTGTTGGGGAGGGGCATGGCTGCAGGCGGGCCCAAACCTGTGCCCGCCCCCCTTGCTAAAGGTGCTGCACAACTCCAAGGACAGGGCTGCGTAGCACTTTTGGCCAAGGGCTATTTGCAGTGCAGGTCATATGGGATATTGCTTGATGTTGTACTTGATCAAAAACAAAAGCCAAGCAGCGTCCTTTGAGAAATTCTGTCTCTCGGTGCTCTGTTCATTCCGTATTACTGTGATCAAAAGTGCCCAAGGATGGCCCTGGTCGGGTGGCTCAACTGGTTGGTGTATCGTACAATATACCGTAAAGGTGTGGGTTCCATCCCCAGTCGGGGCGCATACCTAGGTTAAGGGTTCAATCCCTGGTCAGTGCATAAGTGAGACATCTGATCAATGTTTCTCGCATCAATGTTTCTCTCTCTCTCTCTCTCTCCCTTCCTCTCTTTCTAAAAATCAATAAAAACATATCAGAGGACTAAAATAATAATAATAACGATGATGATGATGATGATGATGTACCCCAAGATGGTCTAGCCCAATGGGGAAGGGAAGCTCCAAAGGCTCTAAGCCTTCAGGTCACAGGAGACAGGACCATCCTGATGGTCAGACCACCCCAACTCCAAGACATTCACCTTCACCCTGCCCCCACCCTGCCAATCACACAGAGCTGGCAAGCCCACGCGGCATGGCCGCCCACTCCCACCGGGCCAGGGCCTGTGAGCCCCGGGCCCGGGGCCTGCCTGGAGGTGTTTGAAGGGACCTCACCTTCCCGAACAGGCAAAGCATGTTCTGAGTACCATCCCTTCTTCAGGCGAGCACTTCCCTGAGCTACACACCAGTTTACACTTTGCTTTTGCATCTCATAGGGCTTTCATCCATTCGATCGATATTTATAGAGTGTCTACTCTGGGCTCAGCAGTAGTATGGGCTCAGGATAGGCATTTGGGAGACAACCAAGCAACGTTCTCTACCCTCAGGTTGCTGGCATTTGAGTCGGTAGGTACAGGAAGTAAGCAACAAACTTGGTAAATGAATGCGTGCGAGAGCATCTTAGAAGCCATATATAAAGAGGAGCAGAAGCCAGGAGCTGTGGGCCAGGATGAGTGTTAAGGTGGGACGGATGGTCTATTAGTCTGGGTTCTTCAGAGAAACAACCGGTAGGATGGATGGGTAGATAGACAGGTAGGCAGGCAGACAGGCAGACAAGAAGACTGATTATAGAAACTGGCTCACAATCTTGTGGAGGCCGAGAAGTCCCAAAGCCTACCATCTGCGAGCTGGAGACCCCGGAAAGCTGGTGGGATAGTTTTAGTTCAAGTCCAAAAGGCTCGGTAACCAGGATGCTGATGGTATAGGTCCTGGTTCAGGTGTAGGAGAAGACTGATGTCCCAGCTCAAGCCATCAGGCAGAGAGCCAGCTCTCCCTCCTCTGCCTTTTCGTTGTCTTCAGACCTCGGGGGTCTGGATGAGGCCCGCGCTGGAGAGCGCATCTGCATTACTCAGTTTAATCTCACCCAGAAAGACCCTCACAGACGTACCCAGAAATAACGTTCAGTCAAATGCCTGGGCACCCTGTGATCTGGTCAAGTTGACACACACAATTAACCATCACAGATAGCTACGGTGACCCTGTGCCAGCCAGGCTACCTAGTTCAAGTTCAAGGGTCCCTCAGGTATATCCCCCATTAGCCTCTGGACTGCAGCCGGGCCCTGACCCCTGGCCCATGGCGGGCGCCAGACAAAGTCTTTCTGGTGAACAGGCGCCTGTACGGATCCCGGGGTTTCTCTGCTTTGTGCTCTGACCCAGAGCGTCTGCTCGGGCCCTGCTCCTGACTCTGCTTCTCGCACTTTCTCGTGCGTGAACACGCCCGCGTTCTTGCGTCGCCTCCCACCTTCGGGGCTTGCCAGACCGCTGCCTCCCCCGTGTCAGGTGCACGGTTAGTTTCTCAGGACCTCGAACTCCTGGGCAGCACCCTGAGCCGCCCACCCCCGGCACCCACTGCTGAGGTGCCTCAGGCAGCCCCGTAACCTCCTCCCCTCTTGGCGGCCCTCAGACGCTCCCACGCCCTCACCACTGCGCCCGCCTCAGCCGTTCAGCCCTTCGACAGGCCTGTGGCTCTTCGTTCTGAGCAAGCAAGGCCGGAATAAGCACCTAGAGCCCAGGTTTGTTCTTTTTTTCCGTATATATTTATTCCAAAATATAGTTATTCCAAAATAAAGACAAAATTTTAAACAAATATTTTTTTTCAATTTCAAGCAACTATTACAACTGATTTGGATTTAGCATGGCTTGCTTGAGTTTTAAATTGCAACAACTTAAAGAAGAGGCTTTTAAAATACAATAAATAGAATAAATACTCTTTTATCTTCATACCCTGCCTCCCATCCTTTCTTTCTGGAAAACCCCCAGGAGACTGGTTAGAAACGTCAGGGTGTTGCCTGTAGCGGTCTGGTTGCATGGAGGG
Source organism: Mormoops blainvillei (assembly GCA_004026545.1). Classification (NCBI taxonomy): domain Eukaryota; kingdom Metazoa; phylum Chordata; class Mammalia; order Chiroptera; family Mormoopidae; genus Mormoops; species Mormoops blainvillei. The sequence goes on from PVJD01000253.1 coordinate 445,728, forward strand.
TCACAGGAAAAATACTGTGGGGATAAAAGTTAACAAAGACAGGGTGACTGAAACCGTTTCGAACCCAGAAGACCAGGGAACCACCCTGCCCAGGACCCGGGGAGGGGAGGGGGTGCCGTTGAGGGGGAGGGTGTGGGCAGCAGGGGGCTGGAGACAGAGCAAATGGATGGGAAGTCCCAGGGCTAGCATTTTGTGTAGACACAAAGCCAGCTGACTCTGTGGTGGCATTTCAGGACACACACACACTTAAACACCCATCCACGGTCCTAAATCTCCTCATTAGAGGAAACCTTTTCTTGGGATTCTTCAAGGCCCACAATTTTGTTATTATCCTTTTTGGTTGTCCTTTCAAAATCATTTTATAGCACAAAGGTGAAGAGCAGGGCTTGGGGTCACGTAGACCAGAATTCAAATCTCAGCTTTGCCACTTATTAAACGTGTAGCCTTAGGAAAAATGAATTCACCTCACTGAACCTCAGTTTCCCCCTCCATAAAGTGAGGGTGGTAAAGCTAACAAGTCTAGCAATGGTCTACCAGGTAGGCACGCAATGAAACAGTGCATATTAAGCACTTAGAACTCTATGCCATTGTGGATAGAAACATGTTTGGTTAAGTAGCTGAGCGAAGGGCCCTCAGCCTTCTGTGAACTCAGGTGGAGATGCTAACAAACCAGAAGCGTGTCCTCCCCTCTGCTTCCCTCCAAGGACAGCACATAGGCTAAAGCAGATGATGTGCTGATGGGCAATTAGGACAAATGACAAGCTTTCACCTGGATCTGGGAGAGTTTTCCCTTAAACACCTCCCTAGGCAATCCAAAAAAAAAAAAATCTTTAACTTGCAGATCACAACTCCCACTCAGCAAATTGAATCCCTAGGATAATTTAGTGTCCTGTGATCTATAGCCCCAATTCTCTAGATTTTAGCTTCTAATTACAATCAGGTGAATTCGTTCATTAGTCAATAGCGGGGAGAAGTCACTGGCAACCTAGGCGGGCGTGTTTTGTAGACCCAGGGGACCTTGGGCTATCTGAGGCAGATCTCGCTTTAAGTCGATTGTTCTGATTCATTCTCTGAGATATCTCTTACCGACCTTGAACTATCAATTCCAACGTCATCATCCACTGTCATTCAGATAGACTTGGCATCACGTTCACATAGAAATAGCTAAGCAGATATATCACAATAAAAACAAACTCACTGGACATTTGTTCTTCAGGGCTCCAACTGTTTTCTTCACCCGATTGAAAACCATGGGGAAACTTGTTTCCACAGTGGTGTTGGTCAGCTGGGCCAGGCCCTCCTGGAAGCACGGCGTGGTGCAGTTGTCCTGGTGAAAAATAAGGCTGGATGAGGAGAAACACTCAGACAACCACTCTGAGATGACATAAGACAAAGAGTGCTTTTAGAGACTATTTTAATTTAACCAGTGTAACCTAAAGTGACATTATTTTTAGACAGGTCCCTCGCCAGTCTAGGAAATAATCAGTATTTCAAGGCGAGTCCTTTTGTCCACCGTGACACTCCCTCCAGCACGTTTCGTCTAGGGAATAGGAGGCCTACGGGCCCTGGAAAACAGCCGGCCCTGAACCTCCTTTTCGAACAATGCTCCCCTGTTCCAAGTCTTGAAATACTGTGTTCAAAAATACAGAGAAGGAGAAGTGTTTTTGCACCAGCCTGAGGGGATGTGCCCGTCGAATACAGCCAGTGTTTCTGCAGTACCTAAAATTGTGGGCTGTAACTGAGGAGATAGGGTGGGGTATGACTGCTTAGTGCCACCCTCTCCTGCTCTCATTTAATGGGTGGGCCATGACAGGGCGGGGGGGTCTGACCTCAGTCAGATTCTCCCAGACCTCGCTTCGGAGAGACCAAAGCAGGGCCTCTTGGGTAGGTTCTTCCTCCTCACCTTAGCCAGAAAAGTCCTGCCACACTTCCTCTCGGCCTGAGTAGGCAATGAACTTCCCTTTCTACTTCCCCTCCACCCACAACCTCAACCACTCTGTCCTCCCAGAGGCCACCCCACATCAGCTAAATAGACCGGAAGGGAGAGGGCAGGGAGCTGTCATTTTATTTACATTGTTTTGCAACCTTAGAGTTATCATCAAATAGATCAGAAAGTAATGTGATATGGACAGTATCATTTGTTATAACCTCAGTTCCAGTTTGATTTCATTGTGCACCTGGTACAACTAATCTAAAAAGACAATCAAGATTCTTTTTTTAAATATCAAAAGTGATCAAACGTCTCAAGTTGCATAGAGATGACCAAAGACAAAGTAATCTGTATAATACAGATTTCGAGAGCCTGGTTGTAAAAGAAAACGCCAGTCTGTAACAATTGTAATTAAGTAGCACTTACTTATCTGAAATATCCAATAAAACAACTATTTTTACTTAAACATTTAAAAAGAATAGGATCAAGATTATATTCTTTTATACTTACAGTATATTCTTATACTTACAGAAGGAATGGGCAGACACAAACAGTCGGTCACCTGCAAAGGAATAATTTCAACGTGAGAATTCCAAATGTGAAAATTAAAATTAGTTTGGAAAGCTTGTCAAAGAGCATCTACTCACATTGCTGCTACAGCTGCATTTGGACAGTGGATCTTTCTAAAGTAGACAGAGAGACAAAACCCCATAATAGGTGGTGTGTTTTTCATCCTCCCGAAAAATTCACTTAAGTTTTCAGGAGCCGCCTTCACCGCTGGTGCCCCCTCCACAGCTTACCTGTAGGTGGTCAATGAGGTGCTTGACGTCCTTGACGCCTACCAAGGTCCAACACCCCTGGCCAACCACGGAGCAGAGAAGGGCAGAGGCGAGGACCACAGTCGGGAGCATCTTGACACAGGGCTGGAGCTTGGCCTGCAGACACCTTCACATCGAATCGTATTTAAAGGTCCCTTGTAAAACGTGGAAAAACCCTGACATCAAACCGATACCAAGTGCCCACTTTTTCTCTGTAAGTTTGGGTGACTTGACATTGAAAAAGAAAAGATAGGCATGTTATATCAAACTGAGTCACTGGGCAGGGACTATGTTACATTGTCTTAGGAAATACCATTCCTTAGAAAAGATGCTTTTGAAGAGATGGGGTACTGAGATGCTGTAGGAAAAGTTAAAGATCTTAAAAAGACATACACAGAGATAGATGCAGATATATATTTTTTTAAGGTGGAGATTCTGGCTGGGGGAGTTAAAACTCTTTTCATGAAAGCCCAGGGCTGTATTTTCCCTTTTTCACTTCATTGGAACTGCTGATACGACAGCTAGCCACGTCTGTTCCAGCGAAGGAGGGGTTGGGGTGGGGCGGGGAAGAGTATGGCAGGGCGGGGCAGGAGGCTGAGAGAGAGGGTGCAGTTTCCCGCGCTTCTCTGTTTGCAGGGCGTTTGCAACCTCCGTCCTCCCAGCCTCTGTCTAGTCATTTCCACCTCAATCTCACCTCAATCTTACTATGCTTTATTTCCAAATCTTACCGATGTCTTCTATGCCCCGGGACCAGATTCGGCACCTCGTACAACTGCGTCTTTGTGCAAGTATTCCTTTGAACGAAGGGTCTCAAGAAGGACCCCTCAACTCGAAGTGCAAGAGCACAGCAGACTCCCTGTTGGCACTGGCCTTAGAGATTCCGTAGTATTTTTAGGGAACGTACATGGCGTTAACATCACGTAAATCCTCGGGGCTTGAAATGGCTTAGTAGTTAACATGTATTCAGCACTTACTGCATACCAGTCACAATGCTAAGCGCTGCATGGGAACTAAGCCACGGAACGTGTAAAGCCAGCCAGATGAGGCGGGTGCTCACTTGTCATTTCCATGGTTTAGCTTTTAAGTCGCCATCTGTGTCTTAGCTTCCCAGCCCTTGGATAGGGCTGTTCTTACCACCATGGGCCCACAAGCAGTGTCTCTGCAGCTCTATGAGCTAAGTATTATGATTATCTTCGTTATTTCATAGGCAGGGAAACCAAAGCACCGAGAGGCAAGTGACTTGCCCAAAGCCACCCAGGCAGGAAGCAACAAAATTTGTATTCAAGGCCTGAAGCCCAGCTCCCGGGTGCGGCTTTTAGCATCCCTGCTCCACAGCGTGGTTTCGGCCGCCCCTCCCACCAGGACGTGCACCCCGCTGGCCCGTGGGCTTGGTCCACCCCTGTGTTCTCTGCACTGGGGAAGGCATCTAGGGAACAGCAAGCTGCGTGCACGGGAACTAAAAGAGTGTTTATTAAAAACTTCATTTTGAAAAGCAGTTTTTGAAATCGTAAGAAAGGTACACAGAAACTGAGATTTTTAAATAGAGTTTTAAATCCAGTTTCTAGGGTACATGTTCGGAGGAATGCGCATTTACGAAAACGTACGTTTTGCCCACTAAAGACTGAAAAGGTAGGGGTTCTTTCGTTTAGTCCTTTGAGCTGCAGTAGCCAATGGGGACAAACACATTCGATTGTCCTCACCACTGCCGCAAGAGGGTGCGGCAAGGTCGTTTTTTCTCATTGCACGTTGCTCCCCAGGCATGATGAGGTGTCACTGGGGTTTGGTTGCACTGTGGGGAGAGGGCTGTCTTGGTACCAAACAACGTAAAAAGAAGTTGTCTTTGGCTAGAGTCCCTAAATCCTCCTGTAGTTCTGACTGCCATGCCGGTCCTCAGCAGGCACCAAGAAGAGGCTCAAGGGCTCCCCAGCCTGTGGCAAGTATCGTGATTACAGAGTCTTGTATCCATACCCTTCTCTTGCTGATGGAAGCTGGCTGATTGGTTTAGGGTGACAATGTGAGCAGCTAAACACCCACTTTTTCAGCATCTCTTGCTGCTACAGCTGGCCATGTGACATGTTCAGATCAGAGCAATGTCTGTAGAATTCTTTTCATTTCCTGGGCACGGGAGACAAAAGTAGCTGGAACCTGCCCTGACCCTCGATTTTGATTGGGCCAAGAATGTGACGGCAGGAACTTCAGCAGCCATCCTGTAACTGTGGGGGAGTGGACAAGAGAATTGCAGCAACAGCAACGCTGACACTTTGCACAAAAATCACCAAAAGCAACAAAAATAAAGCCATGAAAGTAACAATAAGAATACAATAGTGGTACTAAATTCTGGCTAGATTTCACTGCCTACTGAAGACCCTGGGCCTTGAAGCTTAGTAAAAATGGAAAGTGCTTATAAAAATAAGTTACTCTGTGCCGGAAAGATGTTAAAGATCTGCTAGCACCGGATTAAACGTTTGCCCTGTCGTCATGGGGAGACTTATAAACGACTTGAAAAGGTAATCATCTTCTCACTATATGAATCAATATAATTTAATGCTGTGTGTGTGAACCATGGAAATCATTTCACGTGCCCTCAGGTATGCCTCTTACTGTACAGACGGGGACCACACCCAGGAAGAAAAATGGGCTTGTCCAAAACCATATCTCTGGTTACTGGTGGGGGATAGTACAGTGTAGTCACTAAGACAGTGGCCCTGGAATCGGATGGCCTGGGTTCAAATCTTGCTTCTAGCACTTGTTAGCCTCGTGAACGTGGGCAGGTTGCTTGACCTCTCCCAGTTTCCATATCTTGACTATTAAACCAAGATGAGGATGTGGAAAATGGGGGTAGGGTTTAGGTTATTGTATAAGGCCTACCTCAGAGGAATTCTTGTAAATATTAAAAGAAATGTTTACTTGGTGCTTAACACAAATTAGGAAAGTTTGTCAGGGCCAGGGCAATGTAGTCTAGTTTGGGGGTCAACAAACTGTAACCTACTTGGACAGATCCAGTTAAGGCCTGCAAGAGGTTAGTTGTTCATCTTTTTGAAGGGTTTTTAAAAAATAATTAGCAAATAAAAGCAAAGAAGGATGTGTGACAGAGACTGGGTGTAGCCTAAGGAATCTACTATCTGGTCCTTTACAGAGAACACCTGCCCATGCCCGGTCCAGTCCCCACACTGTATTCCTCATCTTCAGAAGACACCATCTATTGCCTTCCCCTCCTGGGAAGGGCAGGCCGAGGAGACGGTGGCCTGAGTGTCCCTGCTCCCCTTGCCATTCTGGTTACCCAGCTCAGGCCTCCGTGTGTGGGGGGGGATTGCTGAAATCACTGGCTGCCAGGCCCTGCGGAGTGCCGGAGGCCCATCATTTCCCGCGGCTGTCTGCAGAGTGAGCTTGACGGCTGCATGAGCCGAAGGTCTGGGCTTGGTACGGCCAGGGACCTGCCATCAGTCGTATCTCAGATAGGCCTCGTTTACTAGGAAGAACCCCACATATTGCAGCCAGGAAAAAAACTGAGCAAGCTGACTTTTTCTTTCTCCCCAGGCCAAATCCTGGCCTAACCCGCTGGGCTTGGGTCACCCAGCCTCCTACCCACCCCTAAGACCATCTTCTACCTACCCCCTAACCACCTCCAGTGGACACTGGAGCTCCTTGGGCAGGTTACCCAGCCTTTCCAAGCATCAGTGTAGCACCAGCTCTTGCCCACACAGGAGCATGGGGTGGATCACCCAGACCTACCTCCTGGAAGGATCGAAGCGTTCCAGTTGGGATGCTTCCTCAGGAAAGAACTAAGTTCCCATTTGGAAATGTGGCCTGGTCTATTCCATGCTCTGCTCATGCTCTGTTCTCCCCCTTATCTCCCACCCTCCAGTCACAGTGGTTTCTTTCTATTTCCAGCCTCTAGGCCTTTGTTCTTATTAAGCTCTGAGTGGAGTGTTCTTCCTCAATTCTTCCATGTGCAGCCCATTCTCATCCTTGAGGGCTCAACCCAAATGCCCCCTCCTCCATGAAGCCCTCCCTGACCACAGCAATTGTAATCTGCATGATTCTGTCTCAGTATCTATTTCTCCTAGGGGGATATAAGTTCCATGAGAGTCAAGACAACAGCTGATTCTTCTTTGTCACCATATTCCCAGGGCTTGATCTATAGGAAGTATTCAGGAATTACTGCTTGGATGAATAAATGGTAGATTTAATTTTGTAAAATATTCTTAAATTTATATTATTTATGAAATGACCAATATACAAATATTCCCAGTGAATCAGTAACAGAGAGGAGACATACCATTTTAAAAACCTGAGTAAGGTGCCCTAACTGGTATGGCTCGGTGGTTGAGCATCATCCTGTGAACTAAAAGGTTGCTGGTTCGATTCCTGGTCAGAGCCCATGCCTAGGCCGTGGGCCTGGTCCCTGGCTGAGAGCATGCAAGAGGCAACCGATTAATGTTTCTCTTACACATTGATGTTTCTCTCCCTCCTTTCCCATCTCTATAAAAAGAAATAAAATCTTTTAAAAAAAATATCCAAGTAAGGAAAGCATTTCACAAATCATTAAGCAACAAACAACATAAACTTGCTTGTTGTGTATTCTCTTTAGAATTTTAAAGGGCTTTTCAACCTCTTCTCCCTTTCAGTTCTATAGTAACTGCATGAGGAAGGCATGAGGACGTGGGAACTCCAAGCCTGTAAAGAATAAGAGAGAGAGACAGAGAGAGAGAAAGAGAGGGAGAGTTAGGTGACTATGCTTTACAATTCTTGCGTAATTCCCCACCCACTAGTTATGAAAAAAAAACAGAATTAAGAATATTTAAGTGGTAGTTCAGCAGTTCAAAACACCATTAGAACAGCAGATGTTTATCTAGGCAATCAACAACTTCTGAGGGTTAGCTCCTAGGAATTCTTCCAATATCAAAACGTAAGTATGCAAATGATCTCCTGCAGAGAAAATACACCAAGCTCAGAAATTAATTACTCATTGTTTTAAATATCAAGAAGATTGGAGAGTGGGATGCTTTTTTTAGTAGATTTTGAGTAGATAACATACTTTACAATAAATGAAAATACTCAACCATTTATTTCCTTCCAAAGATAAAGTTTGACATTTTTATTTTGTGATAAAAACCTGTGTGTCATAAATTATTTCCCTAGGAATAAAACAAAATAGTTATTTGTTCTGGGAAGCCACAGCACAAAATGACACACACAAAATGGCACTACATTTCTAAGTAAAACCCATTCTGCCTTTTTCTCTAAACAGCCAAGAGATAACTAATTATGAGAACCCTCAAGCCCTAATTTCTTAATCAAATAGTTATTTCTAGGTCGGTATTTCCCAACCAAGTGGGATGCGGCAAGCCCCTCTGGATGCTCTGTCCTCCCTACAGGTCCCTCTTCCCCAGGGAGTGTGATTTCTAGCTGGGCGTCCTGCACCTCTCTCCTTGCAGCCCTCCGAAGCAAATTCTGGACCCCGTGGACCTAGGGACAACTGCTCCCAGTTTGGCTCCCATGCTATTTCTAGAGCTGCAGACCTAGGATCTTGTCGTCTTCCCATCCCTGCCCCGCTACTCCGCCTCCCTGTGGGTGAATAACAACCCAGGCTGTCCTTGTACGTGGATTTTTTTTTAACCCTCACTGGAGGACATGCTTACTGATTTAAGAGAGAGGGGGAGAGAGGGAGAGATACATTGATGTGAGAAAGAAACATCAATCTGCTGGATTTCTCTGACCCCAGAGCCTGTGCTCTTGTCTGCTATGTCATATATCGATCTCCATTTCTGCTGACTCAACGGTAATGCCTATAGTCCAAGTCCACTTCATATAGTCAGAAAATCAAAGTATAGCTTGGGGCTAGGAGAAGTAGATTCTAAGGAGCTGTATTAAACTGGCTTAAACAATGAGGAAATTTACCATCTCATAAAGCACCGAATCTGTGGATCAGGTGGCTTCAGGGAGGCTGGGGGACAAGGACTCTGCCTTCTCTGTCTCTCTGTGTGTTGACTTTGTCCCCAGGTTGTCTCCCCTGGTGGCTGTAAGATGACTGTCTCAGGCCCAGGTCTTATATCCAGTCATGATATAAACTCTAGATTTCAGATTGATGTCAAGCAATTTTAATGCTTTCGCTTTAAACGTACATTACTAAACTGTCCTCCAGAAAGTTGTTCTAGCATAACTATATAATTTATATCCATAATAATTTTATTGGTCAGTTCTAAGAATGTCCACTTCTGTCGCCCCTGCCAGCAAAGTTTTATTAACCTTGGCCAGTGTGCTTGGCATATAATAGATGCTAATATATATTTGTTGAGTTAATGAATTCTTGCTCTTAATATTTCTCCATTTGTGAGTTACATGACTGGGCTCAGTTTTCTTTTGATGTCTTGATTTTTTTTACTTCATGGGTCCTAAGGGCTCCTTGTTTATCTTCATTTTTCAGATATATTATTTTCCTCTACTTGTTCTGCTGGTAATATTTTTGGCTGTGTAGATATTTTTGTATGGTCAAATATGTAATATATTTTAATATATTTATCTCTATTTTTCTAGACTTAATTATTTCATTTCAAGCAACTCAATGTTTAATCTTTGGTGTTTAACTGAGGATATAAAAGAAGTCCAATGCTTTTCTTTGGTAAGTGCGGCAATTATCATTATTGGCTAAATATTTCTTTTACCTACTGACTTGAAATACCACCTTTACTGAATACCAAACTCCTGTTTTAACTTGGGTATGTTTCTAGTCTCTCTGATTGGTCTCAGTGAGCTGTCTGTCTATGGTATGGCGATCTTTGGTTTCTATAGCTCTTTTGTATGTCTAACTATATGTGGTTGGGAACATCTGCCTGCCTCCTACTACTTGTCATTTCCAAAAGTATCTTAGATAATTTCAAACATTCGTAGGCCTAGATTGTCTCTAGAATCCTTTTGATAACTACCCCCCAAAAAACTCCTATTGGGATTTTAATTTTGATTATGTTCAATTGAAATCGAATTTGGGAAAAATTTATATTTTTTAAAATTGAACCTCTCTAACCAGGATGATGACATGGCTCTACATATCTGAGCCTTTTTATTTCTCTCAATTCAATTTTATAATTCTTTTTTTCATACAGGTTTTGCACAGTTGCATGCAGTTTATTCCTAGGTTTAACTATTTCTGTAATGATATTTACTGAGAATTTATTGTAGCCTAGCCATTCTTCTAGGCTCTTGGGATAAAGCAGTGAACATAACACAGTCCCTGGTCTTGCAACGCCTATATTCTAGAGAGCAGAGAAAGACAACGAACAAATAAATACATTTGGTAATATGTCCTGTGGTCACAAGGGCCATAAAAACCAAAAACAGGTAGGAAACAACGAGTGTGGGGAGTGTTCATTAAGGTGGCCGGTGGAGGCCTCTCTGATATGTTGATTTGGGTAGAGACCCAAAGAAAGTGAGTGAGTCAGGAAGATATCTTGGGGAAGAACACTTCAGGCAGAGGGAACAGGAAGTGCAAAGGCCCTGTGGCTAGAGTATGTCCACCATGCAGGAGGCACGGCAAGGAGGTTAGCTTTTCTATAGCAGAGTGATTGAAGAAAGGAAAGGCAGTGGAGGTCAGAGAAGGGGCAAGAAGGCAAATCATACAGAGCCTTCTAGGCAGTAAGGAGGACTTAAGATTTTATTCTAGGTGAGGTGGGCACTATTGGGAGACTTTGAGCAGAGGAATAACGTGAGTAATTAGAAGGATTACTTTGGCCGCATGGACAGTAGCCGCAGAGGCGGATTTAAAAGTGGGCGTACCCGGCGTGCGCCCTGGGCCCCGACTTCTGAAGTCATGTATTTTTACCTTCCCTCTCTCTTTTTTTTAAGGGACCCAATATTTTCTTCTGCACCCGGGGCCTCAACTGACCTTAATCTACCTCTGAGTAGCTGGGATACAAGAGTGGGAGGTTTGATCCCTGTTTACATTTAGGAGATCAGTTAGGATTCTCTTGAGACAGTCTATGTAAGAGCTGATGGTGGCGTGGACTAAGGGGGTAAGAACAGTGGTAGTAAGAATAATTAGAATCAAGGTATGTTTTTAATATAGAACCAGTAAATATGTTGATGGGAAGGATGAATGATGTAAGAGACAGGAGTCAAAGATGACTCCAGGGTTTTTGGCCCCGGTAGTTGATAGAATGGAGTGGTCAGTAACTGAGATGATGATTGCAGCAGAACCAGGTGTTGAAGTGAAGGAGTTGTGGCAGGTGAATTTTGTTTTGGGACATGTTTAGTTAGAGCATCCAGAGGACATGTTAAGAAGACAGTTGGATATAGAAGTGTAAAGTAAAAAAAGAGCAGAAGTGTTATCTACTTTAATAGCTATTGTGTACAGGTCATCTTTTCTAACTGGTTATTACTGGTGTACAGATAAAACAGTGAGCTTCTGCCATGCAACCAATAATCACACCTCCTTACTGGCGGCAACAATAGTCATTGATCACTAACGCATCATCTGCTGGCCTTTCTGTGCTCCCCCAAAGGGGCTCCACGTGGTGCCACTCTGGATTCCTGTTGTAACTTAGAGGGAAACTTTCATGATATTTGGAGCTCTTGATGTCCCACAGGTGAAGGAGGAGGATGTCCTCAAATTCCTTGCAGCAGAAACTCACTGAGGTGGCACCAACCCTGACTTCCAAATGGAACAGCACATCTACAAAAGGGAGAGCGATGGCATCTACATCATAAACCTGAAGAGAACCTGGGAGAGGCTTCCGATGGCAGCTCGTGCCATTGTTGCCTTTGAAAATCTGGCTGCTGTCAGTGCCGTATCTTCCAGGAATGCCGGCCAGCGGGCTGTGCTGAAGTTTGCTGCTGCCACGGAAACCACTCCTGCTGCCGGCCGCTTCACTCCTAGAGCCTTCACTAACCAGATCCAGGCAGCCTTCCAGGAGCCACGATGTCCGGTGGTTACTGATCCCAGGGCTGACCACCAGCCTCTCACAGAGCCAGCTTGTAACCCTAACCTGCCGACCATTACTCTGTGTAACACAGACTCCCCTCTGTGCCATGTGGACGTTGCCATCCCACGCAACAAGGGAGCTTGCTCTGCGGGTCAATGTTCTGGATGCCCAACATACCAGATGCACAATGTGCCAGGAAGTACTGCGCATGCATGGCAGCCTCCTCTGTGAGCATGCGTGGGAGGTCGGCAGGATCTGTATGTACTTCTACAGAGACCCTGAAGGGACTGAGAAGGAAGAGCAGGCCACTGGTGAAAAGGCATGGACCCGGGAGGAAGATCAGGGTGAATGGATTGCTTTAACTCCCAAATTTACTGCTATTCATCCTGAGGTCACAGGCTGGTCTGAAGGTGCAAGTGCCCTTGGAGCACATTCAGGAGCTCCTCCCCCTGAAGACTCCACCTCTGAACTGGTCCACAGCTAATGAGTGGGAACAAACTGAGTGGTCTTAAGCTGTTCCTGCACACACTATTAAACAGAAAATGCCAGTCAGGCTGATGGAAAATAGTTTCTTTAAAAAGTTTTTTGCTGAATGAATTAAGTTCTGATAGAACTTGTTTGTGCAATCTGGGTCTGATGACTTTCAGAGGTTGATTGTTAGGCATTTTCTGTTTAGAAGAAACAGACTTCATAAGACATTTTTATAGCATAGTGGTTGCAAGTGCAGATGCAAGTTAGACAGTCACCGCCGCTTAGAACTCTGACCTTGTGCCAGCGACTTCTCTGAGCTTCAGTTTCCTCATCTGTAAAATGGGATAATCATAAAACCTACATTATAAGGCTGTTATGCAGAATAAATAAAACAGTACACCGGAAGCCCCTAGAACAGTGTCTGGCACATAATTAGCACCATGAAAGTAGTTCATATTATTATTATTATTTAAAGATGAGAAACTGAAGCTTTAAAAAGTTAAATAACTTGCCCAATTTATTACTGGATAAGGAGTCATTTTCTTTTTAACACAACCTGGACAGCATCACATAGATTTTGGTATGTAGTTTGCTCACTCTTAATAATCTAATAGTCTGTAATTTCAGTTTTGGTTTCTTCTTTGAGAAGTTCCTGTTGCTTTTGTCTCTGTGGGAAACATTTTTGTTTTTTCCTATCTGCATGATCTTCATCCTTGAAACTGAGGAACTTTATCACAATTTGTCCAGTGGTTATTCTTTCTTTATGCTTGCCCATGGCCCATTTGATTTTAAAATCACAATCTTTCTCTGGTACAAATCTTTTCTATTCGTTCTTTGATCTCCAATCATCTTTTTTCTCCTTCCATAATTCCAGTTGTACATGTATTGAAATCTCCTAAACTTATTTTTTATACCTTTGCTTTTCCTTTAAATTTCTTACTGTTTTTATTTCTGATTTCTGGGGAACTTCTGGATCGGAGTTTTTTTTTTATCCTCACCTGAAGACATGCTTATTGATTTTAGAGAGTGGGGAAGAGGGGGAGAGAGAGGGAGAGAAACATCGATGTGAGAGAGAAACATCAATTGGCTGCCTCTCACATGTGCCCCAGCTGGGGATGGAACCCACGACCTAGGTGTGTGCCCCCAAGGAGGATCGAACTCCTGACCTTCCAGTGTACGGGGTGATGCTCCAACCAACTGAGCTACACTGGGTTGGGCTGGATTGGATCTTTTAATTCCTAATTCAATTATTTAAAGAATTCAATCTGTTATTTAACTGTCTCTGTGGAGGTCTTTTTCAGCAATGAAAATTTTAATTTTGTTTTTTTTAAAGCTTAATATGCATTCCAAAAAGTATGAACAAGCTCATAAAGCCCGCCTTCCCCTATTTTTATAAAAATGAGGACGAAAGATGATACACAAATGACAAAGCCACATAAAATGGCCTTTAAATTTTCCACTAAAATTAAATTAATTAAAAATTCCACTAAAACTTTTGTTTCCATCGAAGAGCTACCCTAGATAAGGTCATCAAATTCTTCTTTTTCAAAAATCTGATACCCACTGACAAACCCAAAAACTGGATTTTTGGTTCCGGCCTACTCTCCCCACACTTCGCCTCAGCATCTTTCCATTCTTTTTATTTTTAATAAAGTTTTTATTTAGAAGAGTTTACGATTTACAAAACAACTGTGGCTACAGTACAAGTTCTCATCTACCCCGCATCTGGCTTCTGCTGTTATTAACATCTTCCATGTGTTACAATATGTACATGGTGCGTTTGTTACAATTAATAACCCAACCTTGATGCCTCGTTATTAGCTAAAGTCCTTACTTTATTCAGGTTTCCTTAGTTTTTATTTGTTGTCCTTATTCTGCTCCAGGCTCCCATCCAGGGTAGCACGCTGCATTTAGTCATTATATCTCTTCAGGCTTCTCTTGGCTGTGACAGTTTCCCAGGCTTGCTTTGGTTTTGATGACCTTGACAGTTTTGAGGAACACTGGTCAGGTATTTCGTAGAATGTTCCTCAGTTGGGATTTGCCTGATGTTTTTCTCATGAATAGACTGGGGTTTTGCGTTTGGGGAGGAAGACCACAGAAATAAAGTGCTGTTTTCATCATAAAATACCAAAGGCACATACGTCACTTTGACTTATCCCTGTTGATGGTGACCTCGATCATCTGGCTGAGGTCGTGTTTGTCAAGTGTCTACATTGTCATTTTCCTCTTTTCCTCTCTGTCCATGCTGTGCTCTTTGGCTGGGAGTCCCCCTACACAGCACGCAAATGAGCAGTGGGGACTTATACCCTATGGCCTCAAGTGCTGAGCATCTACATAAGTCTGCATTGGGGGGGTGTCCTCCCATTTATTTCTTTACATTAACATGGACTCATAGATGCTTATTATACACTTTGGGTTCAATCCAATACTGCTGTATTTATTTTGTTGCTCAAATTGTTCCAAGTTTGGCCTTTGGAAGCTGTTTCTGTTGTCACCTGTCTCTTTTGGTCTCATCGCTGTGGCTTTCTGGGTTTTTGAGCGCTGTATTATTTATCATATTGCTTTCTGGCACTACAAGATGCTCGACGCTCATCTTGTCTGTGTCCTGTGCTGGTCCTAGAATCGGTCATTTCTCCAAAGTGCCGATTCCTTTTATTGGAAAATGGCGCTAGAAGGCGAGAGTAAAGCTCATTGTGCTTATTGCTAGGAGGGTTCTATTGTTTTCAGTTGTGCAATTATATTTTTATCTTCAAGAATTATTAAGTATTGCTTCCTTTCCATAACGATCTGCTCTTTAGCAATGCAATATAAGTATAAAATTATAATGTATATTATATATTATATACACACACACACACACACATATACATACATACAGGCAACAAGTGAGGAAGAAGCTCTTTTGATAAGTGCTTTCAAGGTGATTCGCCCTGAATATTCCATTTAAACTGCTGAGTCTTCATATATATCTGGTAATTTTTTGCTCTGCTGATGTATGTGAATAGTTGTTCAGAAAGACAATCAGGACTGGTAGCAGAGATGGGTCCCCAAAGAGACTGTTTAAGCCAATATAATTTGTTTCCATTCTTAACAAAAGTAGAAGACAAATTAAGATGTGTACTTTTTCTTAACAGCTTAGAGATCCAACAGTTTGTGAGCACGGGGTGCTGAGAGCTACTTGGGTGGAATTTCATCTTAGCTCAGTTACGGCCTCTACCTCAAAGGGGACAGGGCCCCCTGGCTCAGCAGTTGGGGACTGCAGTGGGATCCACTTCCTATGCACCCACTCAGATCTGTTCACTTTATCTAGTTGGCCCCAAATGCAGACTATTGGCCTCTGTCTCAGTGTCCGCCTCTCTGCCCTGTTCCTCTGGATAGAGCGCATCGCAAGGACTCTCTCCTTAGCTCCTAGCTCAGCCTCCTCACGATCACGGCAAATGCCACCCCTCCCCCATGCCTAGTGACAGGTCCTAAAACCCAACCAAACTTAAAGGCCAGATTTCTCACGACCCACTTTCCCATGTACCAGATTACTTAGATCTCCAAGGTCACTCAGCAGGTGAGAGGCAGAACCAGGATCCAACCTATTCTCTTTGTATTAGCTCATTCTGCCCCCCAGGTTGACCTTTAAAGTAAGCAGATATTTCAAACTCTGAACCACGCTATTCACAGACTATTGTTTCTATAGTCTAGACAATATCAATTTGATTAGGTCGGTAAAATGGAATAGGGAAAACGAGCAACGTGAACGGTGTGAAGGTCAGGGGAGGAGTGGTAGGTCCCAGGAGCTCCGAGGAATGGCAGGGAGGGGCAGCAGGACACAGGCACCGTGCACATCCCAAGGACTCGTTCCCCTGTTCCTCTTGGTGGTAAAGGAGACTCCACCTCTGGGTACATTTCTCCCATCTCCAGGACACTTGGGACACCAAGCATAGGGTCCCAGCAGAGAGAGGCCTCACCCACAAAACCACGTGCTTCAGCATCTGCCTGAAAGAAAGACTAATATGTTTCCCAAGTTGATTTCAGAAAAAGATAAGCAAAGAAAAGAAAGTCACGATGCTTCATAAGCGGCAGACTGGAAGACCCTGTGGAGTGCCTCTAAAAGTTCTCAGTAACAGTGGGGGATCTCCAGTGGCCAGTGTTCATTACTTCAGTCACCCCGGTGGGGTTTCAGTTTGGCTCAAAGAGCACAGCATTCAGTGAATAGCGCATCATCTTAATTAAAAATGGTGGCATGACTTTATGAAATTTTGTCATCAATGGTCCTTTTAGATAAGGTATTGTTTTATTCATTTCAACTTGTCCTCATTATCCTTCTGAGGAAGAATTGAGGGTGAGGGTCAAGGTCAGGGTCATGATTGGAGTGTGGGTTAAGACCCTTTTACAGGCTTGACCTCTTGAGAACGTTTGATTCCATCAAGTGCTCCATTCCTCTGGAAACTCACTCCTCTTGCGGCCCCAGCAATACCACAAGACAAGGGCAGACCTTAGAGAAACACGGGAACCGTCCCGCGAACTTAAAGTTTCCTTAGAGTGTTTCTCCTAATACACTAAGACAACATTCCTCTCACACAGCCATGCATTTTCCGTGAGAGCTCCCGTGTTCAAGGCATATCAGTGACTTTGCCCTTGACTTTGTTCCTACCACACACACCATGTCTCCGTGTCCTTTGCTGGCCCCTGCTCCCTGTCCAGCCTCCCCGGACAGGGTTGCCCCGGGACTCTGTTCTGGGCTCTCAGATTTCTCTGTCATAAGTTAGACGCTCTTAGGCAGTCCTGGCCTTGCCCCGTCCACATACTGATGGCTCTCAAATTGTATCTCCAGCAGTGACAGCTTCAATGGGCTACAAACGCATGTTACAAGTGTAATATAGTTAAATGTGTGCCGATTTTGTTTCTCTTAAGGAATAATCACATCGATATTTCCCACATTCCCTCAGCCATCAAGGTGTGGCAGCGAGACTGAAAAGAATTTTTTATCCTTCAGTGTCCTGAGATGCAGCAGGCAAAGAGAAGACTGCCCTCCTGACTCTGTGGGCTGGGCTGTGATAGTTGCTGGCCAGGTGGAAGGGAAGGGAGAGGCCCCTCTCTTCTGGTACCAAGGAACTGTCGGGGGAAGGGGGTGGGGCAGAAGAAGCAGAGGGAGACATGTGGTGTGATCTTCCCTCTTTGAAATTCCACCCAGGTAGGGGGCGTGTGTTGCAGCTCTTGGGGACAGTGCTGAGAGTTTCTGCCCAATTTACTTTGGACCGTTTGAAAGGAGATCATTACCCAGCCGACCCCTATGCCAACCTGGGCAGTGGGGAGTAGGTAGTGGACACACCAGTTAAAGCAGTGGTACAGCATGGTCAGACTAGATGGTAGTTCTATAAAGCTATCACCAGTCCCCATGCAGTAAGGATGGGACATAGAAATTCCTGCATGTTCCCCAAGTGTCCGTGGGCCAAGGCTGGGTAGAGGGCCGACAAATGTCCACATTGCCAAGGGGGGCCTTTGGGTCAGGAGCTGGGTGGAGACCGTGGCAGACACCCATGGGGCACAGGGCCAGATGACGGGAGGCTGAGTCAGCCAGGGAGTCCCAGAGCCTTCACCGAGCTTCCACCAAGCCACACTGGCTGCCAGGTCAGCGGGGAGCAGCAACAGGGCATCGGTGACCAGAGACAGGTGAATAAGATGCACTGCTGTGGAGTGCCGAGGAGGTAGCAGACACCGAAAGGCCTGTGGGGAGGGCACCCTGGGCTCCTACCACCTTAAGGGAGAGAGGAGTGACAGTGTGGAAGTCAGGAGGACTGTGAACATGTTTAAATTCCTCCTTCAGGTGAAGAATACCAGGCTGGACTCGGTTTGGTTCCCTCCCTCCGCCTGCCCCCATCACCCAGTGTGGATCGGGACTCATGAGAAGACCGAAGAGCATGTGATTTCTTTGGGCTTCTGAGCTATACCAAATAGCATCATAAATTTCCTCAGCTCATAAACCTGTTGGATATTTAACCTATATTTGAGACTAAATGCACCCACACTGAATTCTTGACCCGTCTCCTAAAAAAATACATAAATCAATCTGGTCCCCTCCCAACTTTCCCCGCCTCAGTCAGTGACAGCACCACACCCCATGGGTTTAAGGCTCACCCCTCACTCACATCTAATTGACCATGAAGTCCTGCCAGCTCTCCCCCTAGACCTCTAAACCCACTTCTCTCCGTCTCTGCCAAGGTCATCGTGATGTCCTCCCCAATCCTGAGGCTGCTTCTTGCCCATACGGTGCATTATATGTGACAGGGAAAGATGTCCCTCTCTACAGGGGAGTGCAGGTCCATGCTGGGCACAGGCGCAGTGAACAGCACAAAGGCTGGGTTTCAGTGCCCACTCACCCTCCCGCCTGGCACCCTGGTGTGGGGACCCGCCTACAAAAGCTCAGCCAGCAGCCCTCCCCGCGCTGTGCTGCTCCCTGGGGCCCATTCTCCACCAGAAGCCAGAGCGACCTTAGTAAACCATGAATCATACGTCCCTGCCCTGCTCCAAGACCCTCAATGTCTTGCCTAAACCCTTAGAGCAAAGTTCCACCCTCCCGCCACGGCCTGCGGTGCTCTGCACGCTGGGACCCCTGCTTTCTTCTCCGGCCTCATCGCACTCCCTCACAGCCCCTCTCTCTTGACCTCCTACCCAATGTCAGTCTGTTCTTTGGGCTCCTGCTGGTCTCTCGGGCCGCCATATGCACACTGGCTCCTCCTTGTCACTCGGGTTTGGGGTCAAATGACACCTCCTCAGCCAGGATTTTCCTGTGGCCCCATTCATATTGGCCTCCTCCAAACCCTCTATCATATTACCTGTTTTGTTTTCTTGATAGCATTTATCCATGTCTAAAATCATCTTTTTCATTTACCCATTTGTTTGTTCCTTGTCTCCTCTGTCTCACACAAGAATAACAGTTCCAAAAACAGGGACTATTTCTGTTTGACCCACCTCTGTTTCCATAGTCTTGAACAGTGAATGGCACGTATTTGTTGAATGAACACTTGAATGAAAGAATCAATGGTGAAAATTGCGTGTGGTGCTATTGTAGGTGTTTCATAAAAAGACTGCAAATTGCTGACCGGAAAAACCAAGACTTTAGTATTTCTCCAAGCGGCAGTGATGGGGCCCTAGAGACATACAGATGGAAAAATAAATACAAGAAACCAGTGAACAATATGCTATATGGTGAACCATGCAGAAATGTTATAAATTTTTCAGTAATAAATGACACGGCAAGTTAATATCAGTGCCATCAGGGAATCTTAGTAAAATTCATACTTAAGTAAAGTTTTTAAAATGTGTCAGAAGTTCAAAAATAATTACTGTAGTGTACTCTGCTTGAAATATAAAATATTGATGAAAACTGTCTATAACTGAAACTAGATCATCTAGATTACTGTATGAGTTAGGCTAAAGATTTCTTACCTACAGAAAACCTTAGTTAATAAGTCATTCACATACTATGCTATCAATACATTTTGCTAATTTGATGACGGTGACGGTGAAATATCTCCCCCTTTCCTTATAATGTCTACATTTTAACTAAACATAGCATGGTAAACAATGCCCTTTAGTTGCGTGATTATGATACTAAGAAATCTTTTGGGGTGTTGTCTCTCGTTACTGAATTTAAAACTAGAAAAGAGTAAGTTTTAAAGTGGTGAGTAATTTTACAAACCAATGCAAAACAAATTCTCTTGATGGCCATCTTATTTTCTGACTCCAAAACTTTTTTTTTTTTTTACCATTTGTCTACATCCTGTTCGTGGTTTAAAAATTCTGATCACAAAGAATGATATAACATATATGAAACAATAATTCAAATAGAATAATCTTAACACCTACCTATTCATCAACAAGTGTTCATGTTTTCTAAAACATTATTCATTGTGTTACTAAATCCAGGAACTTCCCACTTTCACACAATTTACTCTAACATTCAGCCCTTGTAAATGAGTATTACTGATCGTGACTGAGCCCTGTTGTAAACAGTTCACGGAACTACAACAATTAGGACATTTATCAAGTGTCATCATCTTTGTTACCTCATTTGCACCTAATGTGGTCTGAGTCTCTGACTTGAAGTTTCTCTTCTCACAGTTTCTTCTGTTCAATTTAGGAAAAGCAGTAGTTTCACAGTAGACTAGAGTTCATGGACATATTTTAAGATCACTGTAAGATACAAGTTTTTAACATAAATTCTATTGAACAGTAGAAAAAACAATTCATTTTTACTTGAAACCCATGCTACTTTTCACCTTTCCTCTTCCTCTCCCTTCTTGTCTTCTTACTTCCTTTCTTCTTCACTCTCTTCCTTTCTTTCTTTCTTCCTTCCTCTACTGAGTTTCAACTATGCACGGAGCCCAGTGAGAGGTTGCTGCCCATGATCACATCCATGGAAGACCCTATTGCTGTGCCTAGAGCACATCAGGCATTCCATTGGCAAACACCCACAGACACAAGGAATCAAGTCCATGGTTTCTACCTTTGACCCTGTCATAACCGAACCTTTTATTTGGACTTACCGAGACACAAATCAATTAGTTTAAATTCTTTTATTATGTCACAGACTCCTTAATAAATTGTGCTCCATCTTTTGTTTAAATGGATGGATGGTGCCGTGATGCAACATCATAGGGAAAAAGACCTGTATTACCACTCAGAAAATACTGAATAATTTACAAGATATAGTACATGAAGCTCAGTGTAGAAGAAAATTCATTGGAATGGAAATCAGTAGATCTGATTTCAAGGCCAAATTTTGTCTCCGATGCACTGTGTAACCTGAGTCAGTTATTCCCTCCACGTGAGCCTCACTTTCCTCATTTCAAAAATTAGAGAAGGTATTACTCAAGCTTCTTTCAATCAAAACCGACAAGTCCAGCTAAAGCTAGCTCAAGCAAAAAAGAAAAACATCTTCAGGCCTAGCTGGATCCAGGAATCAGACAGCATAATTGGAACACCATCTTTCTCTCAGCTCCGATGATCTCTGTTGGACTTTTCTCTCCTCTTATAGCTGGGTTTCCACTATGGGCCCCAGGGAAGTAGCCCCTGTAACTTCAAGCTTGCATCACCTCAGCTTACTTTATAGGAAAGGACTTTTATTTCCCAAGATCTGTACAGCAGCCTGAGGGGCGAACTCAGGTCAGGTCTACTTGGTCACGTGGCTGTCCTTTGCACCTTCTTCTGTTACTTGGGGAGTAGGTACTATCATCGGCCAAGTGTGGATGACATGTCTACCCCTGAAAGTGGTTTGGAGGTGCGATCTTCCTGGTTCCTGCCATGGTGTCCATTTCTTCTGGCTACAGAAAGAAGTTAGAAAGACTTGGGATAGCACAAGTGAGCTCTCAGCTTTTCCAGACAATCTGTTTCTCCAAGCCTCCGATAGATGAGGAGACATGAGCAAG
The DNA here is from genome assembly GCA_004026545.1 of Mormoops blainvillei. NCBI lineage: Eukaryota > Metazoa > Chordata > Mammalia > Chiroptera > Mormoopidae > Mormoops > Mormoops blainvillei. The sequence continues at coordinate 467,287 of PVJD01000253.1, forward strand.
AGGCATTTTACCTTAAAGCAAAACTATTGCCCATTTGCTTTGCTCATCTATTTGCCCTGTCCTGGCACATGATGGTAAGTTTGGTTACCTACTAGGAGGGTTTCTATGTCCCGAAGAGAAGAAGTGCTTGGCCAACATAAAATGGCTAGACTTACACCTACCTTCTCTCAACAAGAGTCCTCTCCACACCACCATGATTTTTCTTTGGTCATGCAGAGAACACTGATTCACCACTTGATGCCTGTGGTAATGGTGTTAACTCCATTTTAGAGGCAGATAACAAGTTAGTTCCTCCTGGGCCCAACTGAAAAATCTCTGTATTAGTTTATATGATTTGTATTCCTAGAACATGGGCATATTTGGAGTATCCGGATTGACAGCTCAGCCAAAGATCACTGGCCCAGACTAATAGGATATACAGAATGACTGTGCTGAATGACAAGCCCTTTTGCAGGAAATGCAGTCCGGTCATTTCCAAGCACACACAAAAGCAAGACATGGAGTGGGCACTGAGGAGCTCACAGGACAGTAGTTGACTTTCTGGAAACTTAATTTCCTCACCTATAAAATGAAAGAGTTAGGCTAAATGAGCTCTGAGATCCTCCAGAAGATGGTAAACGTATGATTTCAGACCTGTTGGAGTTTCCTTCAGACTTTAAGACTCGTGGGGCAGTTGATTTTAATAAGTGGAGAGCTTGGGTATTATCTATGCCTGCGGTTGTGGGGTTGTGTCTGTCCTACTCAGCTTCATCCCTGGGGTCTTGGCAGTCAGAGTTCTGCCCCCTAAAACACAGAGGCTGCACCTGGCTTACTGATTTTTGAAACTTTACCACCGACACATCAGTGGTTTTACTTCTGGCTTTGTTCTCTCCAAAAGGACATATAATAACCGTGGAAGAGGCAGCTTGTTTAAGCTGTCATCAGAGACCTTCCTGTGTGCCAGTTTTAACAGGAAGAAGAACGAGGGTTCTGGCATTTAAAGAGGGTATTTAAGGTGCTAAGGGACATGCTGTTAGGAGACCAGGGCACCAAAGCCACATTCTAAACATTTGGCAACTCTGTAGGAGCCCAGTCTCAGCAAGAACACTTGTCTTCCTGAAACCTTATAAGTGTGGTCAACACAAAGCACATGTGTCACTCACACTTTGACCTCAGGAAAACACTTTTGGTTAACCGCCAAGAGCGAGCCCTGCTTCCTCTTCAGAGCCTTCCTGAGTAATATGCTCAACTGCGATACACTGAGTAAACAGGAAGGACCAAGTGAAGTTAACTGAGGTGACTGCTGGCCCAAGGACACCACGACACTCTGCTGACAGTCTACAAGTCATTTCACTTTTTTTTTTTTATGCTAAGAAGCCAGGCAATAATAGACTTTCTAAGGTTTAAATGGCATATTGTAAATGTCAAACTGCTATTTGGGCTCCTCTTGCATTTTCTATCCCAATACAAAGGTGTCAAAAGCCAGTGAGATCCTGAATGCATTAAACCTTCTACTGCTAACTGATGTAGAATAGTGATGTGTAACTACATATAATTATAGTATTCTTTTTTTAAAACACATTTTAAGGTGTTCAAATGAAAGGTATTATTTAATACATAATTTCTGAAAAATATAAAATGTATAATGATTATATGCTGTCCTTAGCTTAAAATGGTAGAATTCTATCTATAACTCTGTATTGGTATTGTACTTGTACTTGTACTTTTCCTGGAGCAGGGGTGGGAGAAAGGTAATGACAAGTTATACCAACCTATCTATAGGCTTGTTCTATATCTATCTGTCTGTCTATCTCTCTCTCTCTCTCTCTCTCTCTCTATCCATCCGTCTGTCCATCTATTCATCCATCCATCCATCCATCCACCCATCCATCTTCTGGCTACTGGACCAGTTTCGTGGGATGACAAGCCATTCATTTACTCGTTCCTTCTATAATTAGGCATTGAGTATCCACTATGTGCCAGGCACTATTCCAAGTAATGAGGATATAGCAGTGAACATAGCAGGCCAAAACTCTCTGGCTGTCTGAAATTGTCATTCGACTGGAAGAGAAGCAAAACATATTGTATATTATATAGTGGTTAGTACTAAGGAGAAAAAAAGCAGGTGGCATTTGAGTGCAGCCCTGAAGGACAGTAGAGAGTAAGCCTTGTAGATATCTATGGAAAGAACATTCTAGGTTAAGGGAAAAGTAAGTACCAAGGCCCCAGGGCGAGAGGATACCAGGAGGGCTTGAGGAAGAGGAAACAAGATGAACTAAAAGAAATAGAGTAGGGATAAAAAGACTGAGAGGAGGTTTCATAGGTCCTTATAAGGAATGGATTTTACTCTGAGTAAGGACACAGTTAGAAGGTTTCAAGCAGAGGAGTGACGTGAGCTGAGTCTAACAGGACAACTATGGCCACTGCATTAAGAATAGAGCATAGGCACGGTGATAGACGGTTAGTAGGCTCATTGTGGGGACCACATCATAAGGTATATAAATGTCAAGTTAGCTATGATATTCACCTGAAACTAATACAATATTGTATGCCAATTATACTTTAATTTTAAAAAGTTTTTTATAAGAATATATTGTAGAGCTCTGGCTGGGTGGCTCAGTTGGTTGGGGCGACATCCCACCAGAAGGTTGTGGGTTCGGTCCCCAGTCAGGGCACATATGGGAGGCAACTGATTGATGCGTATCTCTCACATCATGTATCTCTCTCTCTCCTTCTCCCTTCCTCTTGATCCAAAATCAATAAACATATCCTTGGGCGAGGATTTTGTAAAGAAAGGATATATTATAAAAGCAAGAGTAGAGGCAGGGAAGACTGTGAGGGGGCCACTGCACACTACAGGTGAGAGACGATGGTGGCTTGAACCTGGATGGTGGTAGTTGAGTAGTGAGAGGCATTCAGATTCTGGACATATTTCAAGATAGAGCTAAGATGATTTGCTGAAAGGTTGTATTTAGAATGTGAAACAATACAGAGGGGTCAAAGATGATTCCAACATTTTGGGCCTGAGCAACTGAAAACATGGTATTGCTATTTTCTGAGATAGAAAAAACAAGAGAAGCAAGTTTGAAGGAAAAGATCTGGAAGTTACTTTGGACATGAGTTTGAGATGAGTATTGGAAATCCAGGGGACGTCGAATAGAGAACTGCATGTAAAAGTCTGGAGTTCAAGAGAGAGGTGAAGACTGGAAATACGACTGGAGTCAATAACACACAGACTGAGCTTAAAACCACAAGAAGGGCTAACATCACCAAGGGAATCAGCAAAGACAGAGAGGAGACGTGCTCTTAGAACCGGGCCATGGACACGCTAATGTGGAGAGCTTGAGGAGACGAGGCCAAACCAGCCAAGGAGAGGAGTGTCTGGAGCCACTGGGGAAAATCTAGAGGCTGCATCCATAGTCTTTCAGCATGGAATAGGACATAATTAAATAGCGTATTCAAAAATCATTTTACACTATTGCCCTACGTGTAGAAAAATGTCTTTTATTGGGGCTGTGAGTCGGACCGACCAAAGCAAAGAGAATAGGATAATATGATGTCATCTGGTCAGAGAGATCTAACTGAGGATGCCTTCCCATTATTTTTCCTACTTTATAAAAGACCACACGTCAACGTTTAAAATATGAAGCATTTTATTTAAATCTATTTGGAGATATTTTTCTGTATAATATAGGCATATATAGTCATTATAATTTTCAATGTACATCTGTGAAATAGCAAAAATAAGTATAAATTAAATTTAGGCCATTTGAAAATAGATTTTATATAATTTCCACAATATAGGAGAATGTGGGTTTATGAAAAGCATCTTTTGCTCAAATCTATTACCTTCCATGGTTGGCTAATGGTCAAATATCTCTACATCTCTAAGATGTTTTCCTGAGAACAATCAGGAAAAGTGGTAGGATGCTATGAATGTTGTATGAGAAATGCTGTGATTTATTAATTAATGTTTCTAGTACAGTTTTTCAGGTAGCTAATTCGAGGAAATGCAACTAAATTATACGCAGGAGTCAATGAAGTAGTTGCCCATCACCAACACCACTTGCTAATGACAACCTATGTATGTAATTCTACAAATTTAATATTAGTGAATTTTTCTGGGTTGAAAATGAAAACCGTTCCACAAGGCAATATATCATTATAATAAGAGTTTGACTGGGTTCTTTTCTGAAGCACCTGTGTAATTATTCTGCTAAAAGTAACAACTCAGTTTCAGGATATGACTCAACAGCCATTTGCTCTTAATGAAACACACTTCATTCAACAGTGGATGGTGTCGTGATTTCCTTTCAAAGGTTTGAAAAGTTCCCTAAAGGTAAGAACGTGTGATCGATGCTGATAAAGGAAAATGCATGAAAAATTTTCTCTGAAGAGAAAACCTCTTTCTCTAAATAGAAAGGCAAAAAAAAATGCTCAACAAGGATTTGGAGATCTAAAATACGCTCGTTTATAATGATGCGACCCAAACTGAAAATTCGCTGCAGATCATGAAAGAAAATAGCTCCAACTCTCACACATGAGATCTGCTCTCTCCTGCTGGAGGAAAATCATTCCTCCTAAATCCAGAGCTTTCTGCATTCTAAAAAGTCTGGACTTTTCTTCAAAGCCCACCTTAGACCCCACACCCCTCCAAGTCCTGGGAATGCATGTGGTCAGTTAGGTGATTTCATTTAGATTTTTATTTGTACATGTTTTGCATACCTCACTCTATTTTTTTGTAAGGCTCAAATAAGAAGACCCATAGGGAAGATCTGAAGATGTAACTCTCTCTATAGTAAACGTTGTGCTTTATAATTTTACTCAATGCATGGAATCCGTACAGGGAAATGCAAACACCAGGCATGCTCTGTTCTGCGTGAATTTCTGCTGTTGTAATAACTTTAATTAACACCACCATCTAGGAGCCTTGCTATAGGTGTGTGTGTTCAGCGGCAATGCGTGCTGTAGTGAACATTGTTGTCACGAGTCCCTGGCTGTGTTGCACAGGTGACTGTGCGTCTCACAGTTTGTACTTTTGCACTGTTCTCTGTCCTGGACTGGTTACCATTGTCATTGACTGGCAAACCATGCTGATGCCTGTGAGCCTGTTTTTCCAGTGTCTCCTTAATAACTTGTAACAAAGAGCTGCCCTATTTCTGTTTAGGTACTTGACTGATGTTATTGCTGCTATGCTGTAGCATTTTAAATATTACTTCCGTTAATATTACAGTATTTTTCTATTTCCTCTGGCAACTGTTCTGCTTTATGATCTCAGTATAATTGACTGGCAATACAGCAATATTCCTTAAGTTGATGAATAATACTCATTAACAAAAACTCCCTTTGGATTTCTAAACCAGTAAGTGAAATTAAACCACTGTGTACTTAATTTTCAATCTTAAGATATTTCATTTTTCTAAGACTTGGAATTAACATATGGAAACTTGCCATAAACGAGGAAATCAAAATTTAGTAACTTGAAAGGGCTTACTGCTCTTTATAAAGAAAATAGTTCAGTGTTAAATTTTTCTTTTTATTCAAAACACTAAGCGATTTTCATTTTTGTTAATGACTGCTTTTTGAAATGCCCTTTAAAATGGTAGGTCATCAGGACAGCTATAAAATATGACCTACTAACCTACTTTTATTTAATGATTTAGAATGACTGACCCTGTTTCTCTCAATGATCCCAGGCTTATGCTGACAATCCAAGTAATAACACAGGGTTTTGCCTTTCAAAAATAACAGGACAGTAGAAAATTATCTCTAGATTTACAATGTATTTCTATGAAATGTTTAGTTAAACATGGCAATAAATTCATTTTTCTTTTTAAAACAAAGTGCATTTGCAGAATTATTTGAGTTACAGCTTTTAAAACCAGGTGATCTACAAAGTTGGAAAACATAATTCAGTGTTACATTTTATTTTAATGATTTTGCACTCAAAAAGCATAAGTGAAAAGCAACAGATGAAAAATAATTTTTGTTCTCTAATTTAAAAAATACTAAGTTCAGATCCACAAGTTATGCAAGACGAGGCTACCTTATATCAGATGGAACATGGTGTTAATGAAATCTTGAGCTCTACACAATCCCCTTGACTTTATTCACTCTTCAAAACAGGGTAATGGCTTTGAATCAATGTTGTCAGTGATGACTAACCCTGACCCATTTAGAAATGTGCATTTCATAATGCCCCCCGCTTACAGGGGCTTCATACTGTGTTTGAATGTGGTGCAAACAGCAGTAAGTTCTTCCACATTTAGAGACAAACTAGTTGGCATTTGTGATTTTAAAATGAACAGCCTTAATTTTTTAGTGAAGTTAAGTAGTTCCTTTACTAATTCCCTTTGGGGAAGGTTTAATCTAAAAAAAAAATAAAGCGAAGGCTGAATCTCAAAAATCTCTTGAGTAGGCAAAAAAAATTAACATGTTTAGTATGTGTAGCCCATGGACACAGACAATAGTGTGGTGAAGGCCAGGGGACGGGGAATGGGGGCTGGGTGGAGGTGGGCAAAGGGTGGAAAATGGGGTACATCTGTACTAGTGTCAACAATAAAAAAATCCTAGCCTATTTAGAAGGTAGATTATATACCCTTTTAAATATTAAGAACCAAAATTTGTAAATGAAAGCAGGAAAGATCTTCAGACACAATTAAATTCATTGCAGGCTTTATATGGAACAAATGATAACAAAGCAAATCTTTGAGTGTCTTTTTACACAGTTAACACATTCGGTAACATGCGAGGTAAAAAAGTGGGAAATGTACCTGAATTTTTCTTTGGGAAGTGAATTGTTTATATATTAAGGCAAATATGACATTGACTTTTCCCATCACACTGCCAAAAATAAAGACTTTTTACTAGGTAGCAAATATTACTGATACAGTTCAAATGTATTTTTCTTTCAAATAGGATCCGTAGACAATTTAATTGGAACTCCTAGCTGAATTTTGAGAGAACTGTGGTGTGACTGAGAAATAAACCTTTGAGTGTTATAGCACCAGAATCTGCAGTGTGGCATTTCAGCATAACCTAGACTACCCTGATTCTAATGGTCAGCATCACTATTTTCTCAAAGCATGACAGTGACTCCCTGAAAAGGAACTACACAGAGATGCTTTTAAAAAAGTTATTGGCATCATTGTGTGCTCCTTAGTTTGAAATCAAGTATATTACAATTATCCGACCAGCATTTATTTTAGATATGACCATAGCTATTAAAATTTAAAATATTTGAACCAACGATTCCAGTTCTAGGAATAGTCTTCACTAACATTCACAGAAGTGCACTAAATATATGATCTTCACTGCGTATTTCTGGTAGTAAAAACTAAAAGTCTAGCAACAGGAGAGTAGTTAAAGGACTGGCGAATGTTTCTGCATAAGGGAACCTTCTCATTCAGCCATTACGAATTATGAAGACTCTCATTCCAACCAAGATAAACAGGGACTGGATATACCCTCTGCAGAGGGTTCCTCGCCTCATAAAGGATAAAACATATGAAACAACAGCTTTTGAGACAAGATAGAACTCTTATGAGTACCCACATTTCACGGCCTTGAGAGAGTTTCTTGGCTGCTATAGAGGAAGGGGGAACCCATTCTGAACTTAGTGGATGCCCTTGATTCAGGTGTGGGCAATGTGCCACTAAAGCAGTACTTAGGGGGATACTTATAGCACTAAAAGAAAGGTCTCATGTCAATGAATTCCATTCCAACCGTGAGAAACTAGAGAAAAATATTAAATTAAGCCAAAAGTAAAGAAAATAAAGGAAATAAATATCAGATCAGAAATCAATTAACTATAAAGCAAGCAAACAAACAAACAAAAAAACCAGTTCAGAAAATCAATAAAACCAAAGCTGGTTCCTGAAGAAGGCCAATAATTGACAACCTTTAGCCAGACTGGTCAGGTAAAATAGACTGTAGACACCAGTTACCTATACTAGGAATGAGAGAGGTGACACCATTACAGACACCACAGACATTCAAAAAATAATGAGACTATTATGAATAATGCTATGCCAATCAATTTAACAAGTTAGATGAAATAGACACATTTCTTGAAAGACACATTTCTGAAGCTCATTCAGGAAGAAATAGATAAACTGGGTAGCCTGACATCTAATAAAGCAATTGAATTTGTAGATAAAAACCTTCTCACAAAATAAACTCCAGGCTCAGATGATTTCATTGGTGAATTCTACCAAACATTTAACTAGTAGATAATTCCATTTTTACATAAACTTTTCTAGAATATTGAAGAGAAGGAAGTACTTCCCAACATGTTCTATGAGGCCAGTGTTACTTGATATCAAAATCTCACAAGGCTATTAAAGAAAATTATAAATCAATACCCACCATGAGCGTAGAATCAAAAATTCTAAGCAAAATTTTAGCAAATTGATTTTTAATAATAGGTAAAAAATTTAAAATTATGACTAAGTGAGGTTTATCGCAGGAATGCAAAATTAGTTTAGCACTTGAAAAGCAATCAATGTAATTCATCATTTTAGCAAACTAAGGAATAAAACCACAAGACCATCTCATAGATACAGAAAAGCATTTGAAAAAATCTAACATCCACTATCCTAAAAAAACAAAGCAAAGCAAAACAAAAACCTCTCAGTAAAGAAGGAATAGAGGGGAACTTCTTAAACTTTTTAAAGGCATCTATGAAAAGCCTACAGGTAACAACATGCTGGTTAGACATTAAATGCTTTTGCCCTAGGATCAGGAAGAAGCCCAGGGTGTCTGCTCTTACCACTATTATTCAACATTGTACTATTGGTACAGTGCAATTAGACAAGGAAAACAAATGAAAAAGCATTTATGTTGGAAAGGAAGATGTACAACTGTCTTTATTCACAGATAACATGATTGTCCATATAGTAAATCCAATGGAATGTACTAGACTCCAAAGGAAGTTCCTAGAACTAATAAATGATTCTATCAAGATTGAAAGATACAGTTTCAATATACAAAATTCAATTGTATTTATATATACTGGCAACAAATAATTAGAAATTAAAATTTGAGACTCAATTCTATTTACAATGGTATTTTTCAAATGGTGAAGTACCTAGGTATGTCTCTGAAAAAAAAAAATGTGCAACATCTATACGAAAACTCAAAAATTGCTGAGAAAAATTATGGAAGACCTAAATAAATAGAGAGACACATTGTGTTGTTGGATTTGAAAAACTAATATTTTTAAGGTATGAATTCTCCCAAAATTGATTTCTAGATTCAAGGCAATTTATAGTAATATCCCAATAAGATTCTTGTAAATATTGAAAAATTGAATCTAAAATTTATATGAAAATGCAAAGAATATAGAATAGTCAAACATCTTGGGAAAAGAACAAGTTGAAGGGCTAAAAGTACTTGGTTTTAATAATTATTAAAAAGTTGCAGAAATCAAGAGTGTGATGTTGGCATAAAAATGGGCAAATATATCAATCAAACATGCGAGAGGGTTTAAAAATAGACCCACACATACATGAACAACTGATTTCCCACAAAGATGCAAAGGTAGTTCAGTGCAGAAAAATAAGTCTCTTCAAAAGCTGGTGATAGAATAATTGGATATACATTTACCAAAAAAAAAAAGTGAGCTTCGATTCACACCTTGAACTATACACAAAAGCTAAATGAATATAAACCTACATGTAACATCTAAAATTATAAACCATGTAGGAGAAAATCTATGTGAACACGGCTTCAGTAAAGATTTCTTGGATTTGACATTACAATACATAAAAGGATAAACTGATAAACTGCATTTTGTCAAAAATGAAAACGTCCCCTCTTCAAAAGGGGAGTAGAAAAACAAGCCACAGATGGGAAAAACAGTTTTAAGTCATATGTCTGATAAAAGATTTGTATCCAGAATATAGAAAATATTCTCCAAATTCAATAATGAGAAAACAAACAACCCAACTAAAGTCAGGAAACGATGTGAATAAAGGCTGTACCAAGGAAGAGGCACAGATGGTGAATAAACACATGAAAAATGCTCAACACCATCATTCATTAGGCAAATGTAAATTAAAACCACATTGTGATACCCTTAGACGCCTATTAGACTAAAACATGCGAGTGAGGGTGTGGAGGAAATAGAGCTCTGACACACCACTGGTGGAAAAGTAAAACAACCTCTTTGGAAAACACACTGGCAGCCTTCTTTAGAAGTTAAACATACGCCTATCACATAATGCAGCCATTCCACCCTTAGGTATTTATCCAAGAGAAATGAAAGAGTATGTCCATATAAAGGTGTGTACAGATGTTAATAACAGCTTTATTTGTAATGTCATTGTCGGAAGAATGTGGTTTATCCATAAATTGAATATTACTCAGCAATAAAAAGAACTATGATATGTGCAACATGGATGAATCTCAAAACAATTATGCTCAGTGCAAATAGCTAGACAACAAAGAGTACATACTCTATGGTTCAATTTATATAAAATTCTAGAAAATGCGAACTAATTCATAGAGTCAGGAAGTGTTGGAAGGAAGGATTACTAAAGGACACAGGGAAACTTTGAGATAAGCATGTGCTCATTATTTTGAATCCAGTGATGGTTTCCAAGGCGTCGAAGCTTATCAAAATTGTATGCTTTAGGTATGTGCAGTTTATTTTGTCGATCATACTTCAATAAAGCTGTTTGTGTATGTATGTGTGTGTGCGTGTGTATATACATATGATTCTTGCGTGTCAATATGGAACTATGTCCATGATGTAGTAAGCAAAAGAGTAAGTATATAGCTTGACGTCGGATTTCTTTAAAAAAAAAACAACAGCTAATGAATAAGAGTCATGAAATTCTTACACTGACTATATATTTTTGTGTGTGTGTAATACTGGTAGTTCACACCACGAATAGTGGTTACTACAGGGAATGAGACATGGTACAGAACAGGGAAGTGACATACACATATTCAACACAGAGCTGTTATCACATCTAATATTTTTAAAATTCCCTTTCAAGTATTTATATATTAATAAAATGGTGCACTGAGAAGAAACTGAACTGTTCATGCATGAACAGAGAGCTTGGCTGTCTGTTTTACATCGCAGGGGTAAGGGCGAATTGGTTGAAGACCAACAGACAAAAACCCTTGCCCTCACCTGCCAGGGGGCGGCCCCTGGCCTCCTGAGCAGGTGTGAGCCGGCGCCAGCCGCCGCGCACAGGTCTCCCGCGAAAAGTGGAGCAGCGCGCATGCGCGGCGGCCAGGGGGCGGGGCGGGCCTGCGAGACGCCCACAGCTCCTGGGGTCTCCGTCGTGGGCTGAACGCCGCGAGCTGCGGGGCAACCACGCGAGCGCGGACGGGGCGGGCCGCCTCCAGCCGCCGCGGCCCGCCAGCGAACGCCGGAGCACGCGCGGGAACGCGCGCGCTTGTGTGTTTGCAGGTAGCATTTCCGTCGGGGGTCGCGGTGGTCTTGGAGTTCACCTCAGCTGATTTCGAGGAAGCTGCGGGCCGGAACCGTGGTCCAGCCTCAGTCAGGCGGGTGGTGATTTGGCAACGCGGGGGTGCCCTCGGTCAGCGCGCTTTCTTGGGGAGCAGGGAGGCGTGACCTGGTATTCTTAGCCGCCGGAGACGTGCGGTGGCGGGGGGGGGGTCCCCCGAGGCGCGACCCCACCCCGGGCCAGGAGGCCAGAGCCGCCTTTCAAACTCCGCACCCGACCCCCCCACGCCCCCAGCGTTTGATCTGCCCCGAGGTCAGGTGGTCTGCGGGGTTTTACAGCCTCAGATCTTGTTTCCCCCGTGGTGTTTTTCTGCAGGGCGAGCTCGGGACCCGGGGTCCGTGGATTTCGGCTTTTGCTCGCGCGGCTGTGGTGGGTAAGCCCCGGCAGGACTGTGCGCCTTGCCCCCTCTCTCAGGCGCGCGTTCTCTAGCAGCCGGGGCGTGCGGCGCTCACCGCGCCGAGGGACGCTGACGGGGACGCGCGGGGGCTTGCGTGCGCTTTTGAAGTCGCTTGCAGGACCGTAGTGTGAGAGAGTTGCTGCTTAGCCGCGGGGAAATAGACGTCCGCGGGGAGAGTAGACGCAGAAGCCCTGCCTGCGAGCTGGGAGGATCTAGGCTGCGCGAGGGACTGCTTTCCTCTTGGGCACGTGCGCCCAGAAACGGCCCCCAAACTGCGGAGCCGATTAAATCACGATTACTTTCTCTTAGCCAAATGTTGCAGAATGCTTTCTTGCGTCCTGTGCCCTGGCTGTCGGACCCTCAGCCTGTCCTCGCTGCCCCCCATCCCGGAGGAGCCCGGGAGGAGCGAGGCAGCCACCCGCGGACTGGGCAACAGACCGCCCAGCCCGTTTTCCGCAGCACCCCCTTGCATCTCCGAAGGCATCTTGAATCCACATACATTTTGAAAACTTCAGTTTCTCATATGAGTCATTGAAAAGCAAGCATACCTATTCTAAACTTAAAGGATTTAAAAAAATAAACATATCTTAATATCACACGGAGGCTTTTGAGGGAGTACAGAAAATTGATAAATCACTGATCAAAAGTAAGTACACCAAAAAGCTGGCAATCGCTGTTTTCAGAAAGATTTGTTTGACATAAGCGCTTATCTCTTGTCTTTGTTGAAACCTTGATGATATCATTAGACTTTCACATCTAAAAAATGGTAGATTTTAGATTTAGAAAGGAACTTAGAGATGATGTAGGACGCAAAGAACGTAAATATGTTTGACAACATTTCTAAAAAATTGTGTCTTGGCCTCCGCTTGAGTTATATTTAGTGAGAGGAGGTATATTAGAAAGTCATGTGTTTCAAAGCTGTATTTTGGAACAGATCTTAAGCTTTCCTGTCCAGGCCACACCTCTGATAACTGGGATTTCAGACCCGGTAGCAGAGACTGTCATCAGCCTGGGGTGGCAGCAATCTCATTTCTCAGTGTGCCCCTTTAGAAAGTAACTTAAACAAAAGACGTTTGCCGATTTCTTCCTGTTCATTTGCATCTTGCTGCTTCCGACAGATTTGTCTAGCCTTTTAGATACTTTTGAATCTTTATTCTGTCATCTGTAGTATTTAGACAACATTTCTAGTGTTGCGATGATGGAAAACTTGACACTTTTAAAAGTACTCCCTGGGTGTTCGTTTAAGGAATCTGGAAGAATCTGGCGATGGTGCAGAAGACAGTTGCTTCCGCCGCTTCCACCAGCTTGGCTTTGGGTGTTTAGTCTTTCATCTAATGTCTTCGACTATCTTTCTCTCAAGAATAGTGTGGGAGGTTTCTTACTTTTAAAGGATCTGATTGACGTGGTCACCCCATCCACCAAATTAGTAAACATATCAAAAAAAGGAAATTGGGTTAGGGTGGTGAGTGAAGCCACGAAGTGGACTTTGAGTCATTATTACACTCTTTCTCAAATGCTAATAAACCTGTTCTGTACTCTAGAATTGTGCAAAAGGTCACTGTCAGCTTGCTCATCTCTCCCTTTTTGGAAGTATGGCTTATCACTTGATGGGACCCTGTATTCTGGTTTTGTCTTCTACCAGCCCTCACAATTCCCGATAGTGACTCTGAAACAGCAATCAAGTTCCTTCAGCAATCAGGTAAGTAATTCATCTGGTCCTGAAGACTCCAGTGAACTAATTGGAGATGGGTGCTTGCATACCATCTTCTCAGGGAGCTTAGGTAGTGACTCATTATTTATATACCCTTACTAGGTTACTTCTTTATTTTCTAGCGTAAAGACTGGCCTGCAAACACAAAAGTAGCCAGATCGATAGCTTAGTATAGAAAAGATTCAGCAGTAAATAAAATTGTGTGTCATCTGATTAGAGGACTAAAAGTCACTCGACTTGTCTTTCTCTTATTTGTGACGTTCCCCTAAGTGTGTGCCTCATAGCTCCTTTCTCCTGCTTCTGCAGTGGCATGTAAAGGAGAGCGAACCAACCTTGCTGTTGTCCGGAAAATAGTGGTTTGGATCATAGCAGAAGAGATGGCAGTGGGGGATATTAAATTGTGGATACTGGTCATTAATACATTCTCCCTGTCTGTCCTTCAAAGCTCTGTTTTTAGAAATAGGGTTCAGAGAGGTTGGGAGCTGGCAGGTGGTAGGCAGTAGAGATTTAAAAGAAGTTTTTAGTTGCTTAATAGGTTGCTTCTTCTACCTCCTCTATGTAATTTAATTTGGCTTACAAAAGTTGTAGAATGCAGTTTATTTTTTTTTCCTTTATGACATTTATTCATGATGCCACAGCAGTGAGTTTTATCATAATGTAAACTAGTTACTATTTTCTTCCATGTCCATAAACTGCTCCTAACTCTAACAAGTCACTGTGCCTAAAATTGGCCAAACCTCAAAGAGTATATGAATGAATCAAGTAAGAACGAATCAGTTCTATCTATCAATATAAGTGAAAAATTTAAAAACCACAGAAACATATGTTCTGTTAATAGAAGACTAGTCAAAGAAACTTTGTTCCTGTGGGAACGATAAGTAATAAAAGCTTTATCTGCTTATTTAATTATCGGGGTGGCCAAAAAGTCTGTGTAGCTTTTTCTGCAAAATAAAAGACATGTTTTTCATTTTCATAAATAACTTTATTGATTTGGATATTTTGAGTATGTCGGCTATCTCCCATGTGGTATAACATTGATTGTTCTCAATAAATGTCTTGATTTGGTCACTATTGACTTCCACTGGTCTGCCTGACCGTGAAGCATTGTCCAGCGAGAAATCTCCAGCACAAAACTTTGCAAACCACTTTTGACACGTTTGATCAGTCACAGCACCTTCTCCGTACACTGCACAAATCTTTTTTCTTACGTTTCAGTTGCATTTTTACCTTTCTTGAAATAATAAACCATAATATGCCGAAAGTGTTGCTTATTTTCTTCCATTTTCAATATGAAAATGGCTACACAAAAATTCACCAGTTTTGATGAGTTCTCTGATATGACAGCTGTCACAATACAATCTAACAAAATTGTTTCAAATGAAGTTAAAGATAATTAAGTACTACTAGAGCCATCTTACGGAAAAAAACAAACTTTTTGGCCAACCCGATATTACAACTGTAGTGGTATTATGTGCTGCTAAAAACTGGAACTGAATGATTTACACAGCCTATTAACAAGTAGATGTAATCATGGACTACCCTATATTTTTTGTAACATCTCTCCATATGTCTTCATTAAAATGTGAATTTTCAGAGCCATTTGGCTGTTTGATCTACTGCCTTCTATTTTATTTCATTTTATTTTTAAGCAT